>BQNB010042204.1:0-46271 GCA_026074375.1 Tanacetum coccineum | reverse complement strand
AATGCAGTAGAAGTATGATAGAATAGTTTGCCTTTATCCACTTTTATTTGAAGTTAAAATCTGTCAAGTCATTTAGAGTCTTAAAAAGTCACTTGTTATTAGTATGGTTTTCATCTTATTGAGCTCATTTTACAAATTAATCAGCTTTTTCTAGCTTATTTTTAGGCCTGTAATAAACCCTTTTGTTTTTACAAAAATTTAAAAACTCAGCTTGCACTGAGTGTAGTCAGCCTTTTGTCCTAGCTTTTTCATGGCTTAAATGATGTTCAAAATACTTTTTGTTGGTTGGTTATTGTAGCTTATTAGTTAAGCTTTTCAATGGTATAGCTCACATAGCCATAAGGATCCATTTCAGAGCTTAAAAATAAGCTCAAAAATGACCCCTAGGCTGTTTTTAACAGTTTTTGCCCCTAAGTGCTTATTTGCTTTTTGTAGCTTTTCAGTTGGATTTCTTTGCTAATGATTGTTTGCAAGTGCTTATTAGACATAGCTCATTATCTGTTTGTGCTTATTTAACTTTCCCTTGTGCTTATTATGTCTAAAAATCCAAAACAGTTTAGCATATTTTCCTTAGTGTAAAAAAGGCTTAATCTGTCAACTTTTTCTTTGCTTATATCTGGCTTATTATTAAGTTTTATAAAAAGTACCTTTTTTAAAGTTTGTTATTTTAAGCTTATTTTATAAGTTTTAAAAAAAAGAAAAAAATGTTTTTTTTAAAAAAGGGTAGGCCACAGGTTTCGAACCTGTGACCTCCCCCTTTGTATACCAAGCCTCAACACAACACACTCAAACCAACTGCCTTATGGTCTTTTTCGTTTACTAGTTCACCCTACTTTTCTTTTATACTCAATTAGCCCTTTAAGCCTTTCAGCCTTAGTTAGCTTATTTTCTGCTTATTTATAAGCTGTGTTTCAAAGTTTTTATTTTTCTTAGAATCTTCACTATTTAATGTACTTTTCCTGAATTTTTCATATTTTTCCCATTTTATTTAGTATTTTTAATAAATTTTTCTTTTTAAAATAGTTTTTAAATCATAATAAATAAAATAAAAGTCAAAAAAATATAATTCTTTTTTTTTAATTTTCTTTTATCATGTAGGACTTAGGAAAAATAAATTTGCTTTCGTAGGGTCAAAATTTTAGATTTCAATTTTTTAAAGAACGGGATTGAATCCCGTTCACGTTTTCCGTGTTTTTAAGCTTAAATCGCTTTTTTTTAGTCTAGTTTTCTTTATCCTTACATTTTAGTCACTTAGGGTTAATTAAAACTTAAAAAATCAATTTACGATTTAATTTTGATAATTTAGTTTTTTTTAGTCGCGTTTTTTTAGGATTCCCGTTAACATTTTAGGATTTAACTTAAATTGCTTTCGTTTTAGGGTTTCTTTTACTTGTTTTTGCATTTTTAATTGTAGAAATAGAATCTAATCAAATATTTGATTATTCAAGCATATATTCCAAACCGATTCTCGATTTTCAAATTCACGCCTCGTTGGGACATAACGACCCGGGAATCATACTTCTGGTTTATTACAATTAAGATTTTTGATTCTTATCCTTGTTATATATTTATATATTTATATTTATTATATTTATTGTATATTAAGGGTTGAATCTTAATTTGTCAGCGATGCCTGATACCTAGCACACATGCATACAGCAAAGACAAGGTCGGGTCTGCTGGCAGTGAGGTACATTAGGGAGCCGACCATACTACAAAATCGAGTCTGGTCAACTGGAATCCCTAAGGGGTCCTCATCCAGTTTAAGTCGATCCACCATTGGTGTATCTATAGGGTCATACAACTCCATCCAAAATTTCTTTAAAATTTCTAGAGCAAATTTTGATTGATTAATAAAAATGCCTTCGGGACTTTGAGAAACTTGTAATCCTAGGAAAAAATACATTTGTCCCATCATTGACATTTGGAATTTGGAACTCATCTCATTGGAAAATATGTCACATGCTTTAGGGTCGGTCGCAGCAAATATGATGTCATCTACATATATTTGAACAAGAAGAATATGTTTGCCTGTTTTCCGAGTGAATAATGTTGGATCAACTGCACCCTTGGAGAACTTGTTGTTTAGAAGAAACCTTGAAAACGTGTCATACCACGCCCGAGGAGCCTGCTTTAAACCATACATATCCTTCTTTAGACGATAAACATGTGTCGGATGATTTGGATCAACGAAGCCCTCTAGTTGACTAACGTAGACTTCTTCTTTCAACTCGCCATTCAGGAATGCTGTCTTGACATCCATCTAGTAGATGGTCATGTTCTTACTGGCGGCATTAGCGATGAAGATTCTTATAGCCTCGATGCGTGCAACTGGAGCAAATGATTCCTCGAAATAAATACCCTCTTTTTGTCGATATCCCTTGGCCACCAACCTAGCCTTATTTTTTAGAACATCATCGTACTCATCAAGCTTAACTTTATAAATCCACTTGAGAGCTATAATCATGACACAGTCTGGTCGTGGTACTAATTCCCATACTTGAAGTCGATCAAATTTGTGAATCTCGTCTTGCATGGCTTGAAACCAGCAGTCTTCAGTCATGGCAGATTTAAAGTTCTTCAGTTTGACTTTTAACATTACAGAGTTGGATAGGCACCACAATGCATTAGTTGCAAGTTGTTTTCTGGTGGATACCGGTCGGGAGGGATTGCCAATGACATTATCAAGCGGGCGATCCTTGCTCCATTTCTCGAGATGATGATGTGTTTGAGTGACATGAGTAGATTTTGCTGAATTAACATCCCCAGATGATGATGCTTTAGAACTAGGTTCCGAAGCAAACACGTTTACAAAGGGATCATTGTTAACATGAGCAAAAGGATTGGCTTCAATGATAGTAGATCCAGCTACAACACCTTGATGTGAACTTGGAGATTGTAATGCTGAAGATGATGATGAATGACTTGGAGAAGGTGCATCTTGATCAATGGTAGTAGAAGAAGGTGTACCGGCTGAATTGACTGAAACTAGAACTGCTAGAGCAAGAGAAACTAGTCTTTAAACACGTGGAGATTCTAGGTATTCATCGAACATCGGTTGGAATAAGATCTCCAGCTCTTTATTTGTTGGGGGTACATAAGGTGCTGCAAGGACCAGATTGGGTACGAGTGACCCTGAACTTATCAGTTCCAGCGTGTCAGAAACATAGGTTTGGTTCCTGTACTGAGTTGCCCAAGAGTCCATTGTCTCAGACAACTCAGTCAAATTGAATGTGAATAGTTTCCTATAATTCGTCCATGTCTTTGTTATAGATTCTATAACCCTTCCTGCTTGGTGCATAACCAACAAAAATTCCAATATCAGTTGTTGGTTGTAATTTTCCAAGATCCTCGCTGTCATTTGAGGTAACCAAAGAAGCACCAAAAGACTCGGAGAAAAGGTACATATCAGCTTCTTATCATGCACCAACGTCGATGGATTTTGTTATGAGAGTGTGAATGAGGGATCGGTTTTGGGTTTAACAATAGTAGACAACAAACTTTCTGCCCAAGAAACATCAGAGACCTTGGAAAATATTAGCATTGTCCCGAGCAGCCTCCACAAAGAAAAACAATTTAGCTTTCACAACTCTGTTCTGATTGAGGAGACCTTTGGAACTAATTATATGGTGAAAAATGCTGACACTTTCAAATTTAAGTCAGAATTGATTAACAAATTCTGATGCCATTACTAGGTACGATTGTACTGACAGTATTTGTTGAGACTAACTTGAACATGCTTCAGAAATTATGATGACCGCACTCTAAGTTGCATCTATTTGATCTTCAAAAACTTAACCCAAGTAAACTCGACTATCCATCAACGATGACCAAAGATGATTTCTTCCCAATAATTTTTGCACATCGACAATTGGTCTAACGACTAAAATCCATAATGAAGGGTATTAAGAAGTTCCAAGTGGGTTTTTCCAGTTATGGTTGTGTGGAATTGATTGTTTTGCTCTTTCCAATTGACATGCAGAGCAAAGATGACTTTCTCCCAAACATCAATCGAGGTAGCCTCCTACTAAATCCTTTCTGCAAAGTCATTGATATGGTACCGAGAAGTCAAGTGGTTTAAACGACGATGCCATAACCATGATTTGTTCTTTGAGGCTTTGGAAAACAAACAGATTGGGGAGGACTTCATCATGTATTTAACCAAGATAGTGTACAAATTAGAACCACGAGAACCTTTAATTAATTCAATACTATCAGTATCTCGAACATAACATGAATGCTTCCTGAATGCAACTTCAAGATCAGAATCACAAAATTGTCTGACAGAAACAGATTGTGTCCTAGTCCTTCTACATAGTATACCCTGGAGATCACACTGTCACCAATAACGTAATCTCCATAACCCATGATAGCACCAAAGTGGTCATTTCAGGATCTAACTGTCCCGATGAACTTTTTCATGAAATTCCTAAGCCATGAGCGATCCCCCATCATATTTTTTGAGCAGCCTGAGTCCAAATACCAAAGGACGATATGTACGACCTGCATTTGAAAACAGACAAAGTGGAGATTTGCGAAAGTTAGAATCCCCAAATTTTGTTGGGTCTTGTTGGGTTCCAGCATCAAGCAACATAAGGTTATGCATAAAGACGTATCAATTGCCTGATTCACAGTTGGAGTGGGAATGCTAGTGGGAACTGCCTTGTACTGTTTGTTTCTACGTTAGTAACTAGTTAATGGTTTCTGAGAGTTGTTACTTAATTTCTCAATTATTACAGTTTTACTATTACTAACGTTTTCAGTGTGCTGTACATGCAGAACATTATATGTAGTGAGCCTAGTTAAAGGGCACTGTTCTCCTAAAGTGAATATTCTTACCATGGGCTTCCATTGATAACCAACATTGGTAAGCACTTTTCCTGTTGCTTTCCACACTTGCTTAACTTGCTTAGGTTTCCAAACTTTCTTAACTTTGCGAACAACATTTTTAACAGAGGAGGATGCATTAACAGAGTGCAAATAATTAACCACACACATATCATGATTTGCATAAATTAAGCATTTGTTACATGTCTTGCAAACAGAATGAGAATTCGAATTAATTACAGTACGCTTAGAGCTAATACTAGAATCAACACGATTCGTGGTTTTCAAATTAGACTTATTGGTCCTAGGGTGCTCTTCTACTTTCTTCTTGTTAACACTTTTAGATGGCGAGATCCTATTTTTCTTGGTATTGCTCCTAGGCTTTGATCCGCTAGCGTCAGGTCAACTGTTTACTCTTGTAGAAGGAATTACAGGGACATTAGTCTTTTGAATGTTCAGTTGCTCTACATGTTTGTGTGTGTTATTATTTGATGTTTCACATTGGTCCTCAAAAGTAACTTGCTTTTTCCTAGTTAAAGGGGTAGAAGCATGCTTTTTATCTCGTTTATTGAAGTCTTTCGGACAAGTTCCAATCACATATTCTAATAGTTCCTGAGAGTGTCTAGTGTAAAGGCAAGCAGATGCAAGTGATCTATCTAATGGTCTTTCAACCTTAGCTTCCTCTACTATCTCGCGAAGAGTTTTTATACTTTCCGTAAGATGTTTGAGATAATCTAGATGAACTTCCCTATTGTTCCTATTGCGAGGGAGAATTGGTTCAACATCTATAGCATACCTACCAGGTGCAAGAACTCTTAGTTTTACAGAATCCATAGTGATGCATTTCAGATTTTCATGTATTTGGGCTTTCAGATTCTCATTTTTAGTTAACAAGGCAGTTGTCTGTTCGATATGTTTAGCACGTGTGATCTTAATAGATTCATATAGTTCCTTGTAATGTTGCTTAATTTTAGCATTCTCAGCCCTAAAAAGCTCATTTGTTCTTGGAGAATGGTGAATTTTTCAGTTAATTGAGTGATCTAAAAATCTAAGGCCCTGAAATCAAGAGTACAGTCTGCTTCACTATAGGTTTCCTTTAATTGAGAGATTTACATTCTTAATTTTTTGATGGCGTTTTCCTTTCCTTGAATGGAAGCTTTCATTTTTTCAATTACAAAGACTAAGTCAAAATCAGGAGCATCCCATGCGGGTAGAGATGTGTTGTTTCCAATACTTTTTTTAAGGTGTTGATACTTTAACTGTAAGTTCAAGTGATTGACCTCAAGGTTGGAAAAATGTTTTACTAGTTCATTATGATCATCCTTTTGAATCTTATCATTTAATTTAGAAAGCGCTGCTTCAAGTTCCAAACAACGTGCTTGAACAACAGTGTGGGCATCATGCATTTTAGTGAATCTAGATACAGTAAGCTCAGGATTCATTGCAATATAAAACACTTCTTTGGACAAGCAATAAGCAATTAAGTTGTCATTTGCAATGAGAATATTTTTCTGCTCAATCTCATCATACTTCCTATTTACAACATTTTGGTCAACCTCAGCCTCCAACTTTTCAAAAATTTCTTTTATTTCTTTGATTTCTTTAGTTAGAGCCTTTTGAATACCCTTAAAATATTTTTTAAGTGTTTTGAAAAATGGAATGACTTCGGTGAGATATCATTCCTTGGTTTGTTCAAAACCCCTTTCCCCTTCAGTGAGCCTCGTTGGTGTAATTCTCTTTTTACAAGTTTTTTTAAATTCTGAAAAAATTTGTATAAGTGCAAAAAAGTTAATTTTCACTTGACTTTTTGTTAAGCACCCTAGGGAAAAGCGTTGCAGATGTATTGGGTGGGTACACCATCAACGCTTTGATTGGTCTTGAAGCTGGGGTCTGCTCTTTAAGAGCTTCTGCTTTCATCCTGAGCACATCCTTGGACCAAGATATCTGACCGGGGGTCAGTTGTGTCTGTGGTGTAAAGGTCGCCAGATAGTTCTCTTTCGAGTAATCTGGGGGTCGAATATTAATGTTTTGTTCAGTCCACATAGGGGTTTTCATTTTGTCATTCATTATCTTCCTAGTGATTTCAGCTATCTCTAGTGTATCTTCTGAGTTGTGCATTATGGCCAGGACATGATTCGTTTTGATAATTTCATGACCATTATATAGATCAAGTTGAACTTGCTTTGCATGGGTGAGACATAAGGGGTTCTTGTAGCCAATAGCTACCTTTTTCTGTTCATCATAATAAGGCTTTGGTTTACACAGAATGTGAACTGTTTGAAGAGATTGGTCTTGTTTGTATAATTTATCCTCGACCTTTTCTTTTAAGGCTTTCATGTCCAAAAATTATTCAAGGTATTTGTTTTCTTTCTGTTTAAACTCTTTTTTCAAAGACGTAACTTCTTCTACCATTGACTTGTTATGGTTGATGGTAGAGCTAACTTGCATTTTTACAGAATGAAGTTCCTTTTTCAAATTGTCTTCCTTAATATTATAGTCAGTGATAACTATTCTTAATTGTTCCGCAACTTTTTGTCGAACCGCTGCCTTTTATACCTCATGTTTCATTTTGGCAGATTTAGTCCTTAGGCTTTCTAACATCTTTTAACTTTTGGATTAAAGTATTTCTAAGGATTAATTAGTTTGGGAAATGGCAGATTTAGTCCCTATTGTTTATCAAAGCAAGGAAACACATAGCATAATGCATTTTAGTCCCTAAACTTTCTAACAAATGACAATTTTGGCCCTTTGAGTTAAAATTAATTAACTCCCCTTCAAATTATAACCCCTTTCAAATACAAAAACCTTTTCCGTTAATTGTGTGATGTTTTAGAAACTCGTTTGATGAAATAAATTTGAAATCACTCTCCCCCTCAAACAATGACCCGTTTTCTGTTTAAAAAGTTGTAGTCGTTGTTTTAGTGGACAAATTTATTATAAAAGCGCAAACTGATTAATTTTCAACAACACTTTTTCCATCGTGGTTAACACAAAATTTTGAAGAATCAAATGAGAAAAAAAATATCTGGTTAAAAAGAAGACATCTCTTCTTTAAGAAGAAATAACGCACTGAAACGTACATTACTCTTTTAAACGAGCCAGGGTTATGTACAAATATTCATAACCCATTATGTATGGATATGAAGTAATCCATGCCCAGGAAAAATTGATAACCTGTTGTCAGGAACAACTATCGTTTTGGAGACAAGCTTTCCTCATATTGAAAAGCGGGTTGCAGTCTGAAATAACTGCAATCCATGAAGACATGTTTAAAAGGTTTGAACTTCTGCTCGAACTTTATTTAAAGACCCGTGTCATTATTGAATGACATTTCTAGGTCCGTAAATATTATCGATTTTCAGAAGACATGTCTTTGAAAAATATTTTTGGTATTTTCTATTTTCTGATTTTTATGGTTTTTGTAGGTTTTATATTTTTGTATTTACTTTTTGGTTTTAAAATATGTACATAGGATACATGAAGACTATATTTGACTCATCCTTTTCTTCTTAAAGACGTTGGAGAGTTTCCGGAGACATACTCTTCATTCCAAGCCGCGGGAGTAGAAATTCAAACCACTCTCTTGGTAATGCTTTTGTGAATATGTCCACAAGTTGATAATCCGTTGTCACAAAGTAAAGCTTAACCATGCCATTTTCCACCTGGTCTCTAATGAAATGGTGACGTATGTCGATGTACTTTGACCGAGAGTGCTGGACATTGTTGCAAGAGAGAGAGATAGCACTTCTGTTATCAATACAGAGGTATATTATTAAATGCAAAGCCGTAGTCTATTAGCTGTGATCTCATCCAAAGGATTTAAGCACAACATCTAGACATGGAAATGTATTCAACCTCTGTTGTTGAGATAGCAGTGCTTTTCTGCTTCTTCGATGGCCAGCTCATTAATTTTTCTCCAAGAAACTGAGCACTTCCTGACGTACTTCTCTAGGTATCTTGACAACCTGCATGGTCAGCGTCTGCATAAGTCGTTAGTGCAATAGCGGTATCCTTTAAATACCAAAGACACATGTTAATGGTTCCTCGGAGGTACCGAAAGACCCGCTTAATTGATTTAAGGTGATTTTTAGTAGGCTTTGTCTGATACCTAGCACACATGCACAAAATGAATACAAGGTCTGGTCTACTGGCAATGAGGTACATTAGGGAGCCGACCATACCTCGAAACCATGTCTGGTCAACTGGAATCCCTAAGGGGTCCTCATCTTGTTTTGATTGATCTACCATTGGTGTATCTATAAGTTCACAAAAATCCATTCCATAATTTGTTAAAATTTTAGGAGCATATTTTGATTGGTTAATAAAGATGCCTCCGGGACTTTAAGAAACATGTAATCCTAAGAAAAATGACATTTGTCCCATCATTGACATCTAAAATTTTAAACTCATCTCATTTGAAAATATGTCACATGCATTAGGATCAGTTAAGGAAAATATAATATCATCTACGTAAATTTGAACGAGAAGAATATGTTTGCCTGCTTTGTGAGTGAATAACGTTGGATCAACTACATACTTAGAGAACTCGTTATCTAGAAGAAACCTTGATAATGTGTCATACCATGCCTATGGTGCCTGCTTTAAGCCGTAAAGAGCCTTCTTTAAATGATAGACATGCGTAGGATGATCTGGATTGACGAATCCCTCTAGTTGACTGACATAGACTTCTTCTTTTAGCTCGCCATTCAGAAATGCAGTCTTGACATCCATCTAGTAGATTGTTATGTCCTTGCCGAAGGCATTTACAATGAAGATTCTAATAGCCTCTATCCGTGCAACCGGTGCAAATGATTCTTCAAAATTGATGCCCTCCTCTTGATGGTATCCATTGGCTACTAACCGTGCCTTGTTTTTTAAAACATCACCATACTCATCAAGCTTAACTTTGTAAATCCACTTGAGAGCGATTATCATTACACAGTCTGGTTTTGGTACTAACTCTCATAATTTAAGTCGATCAAACTCGTGAATTTCATCTTGCATAGCTTCAAACCAACAAGCTTCAGCCACAACAGTCTTGAAATTCTTGGGTTCGACTTTTGAAAGTACAAAATGATAAAAGCACCACAAGGCATCAGTAGCTAACTATTTTTTGGTGGACACTGGATGAGAAGGATTACCAATGACGTTATCAATCGGATGATCTTTGGTCTATTTTATGAGATGATCATGTGGTTGAATAAATTGGTTGGGTTCAGCTATACTAACATCCCCTGATGATGACTCTTCAGAACTAGGTTCTGGAGTAAACAAGTTTACAAAAGGATCATTGTCTGCTTAAGCAAAAGGGTTTTCGAATGTAGGTCCAGCTGCAACATACACCTTGATGTGAGATAGGAGGTTGTACTACGGAGGATGACAGTAAATGACTTGTTAAAGGTGCATCTTGATCAATGGTTGTAGACGAAGGTGTACCGGCAGAAACAACTAGAACTTGAACTGCAGGAGCAGTAGGGACTGACCTTTCAATACTTGGGGGTCCTTAGTATTCATCGAACATCGGTTGGAATAAAATCTCTAGATCTTTGTTAGTTGGTGGTACATAAGGAGCTGCAGGAACTGGATTTGGTACGATCCCTGAACTGATTTGTCCAGGCGTCAACAAAATAGGATTGGGTCTTGTACTGATGTGTACAGGAGCCAAGGGCTCAGTCAGCTCATCAAATTGCACGTGAATTGTTTCCATGATTCATCAGGTTCTTTTGTTGTATATTTGATAACCCTTCCTATTAGGAGCATAACCAATGAAAATCCTAATATATGTTGTTGCTTTTAATTTTCCAAGATCTGCACTGTCATTTATTGGGTAACAAAGAGCACCAAAAACTCAGAGAAATTTAAGATCATGTTTCTTATCATGCACAAGCTCATATGGGGTTTTGTTATGACGAGTATGAATTAGGGATATGTTTTGGGTGTAGAAAGCAGTAGCAATAGCTTCTGCCCATAGAAACATCAGAGCTTTTGAAAATATCAGCATTATTCGAGCAACTTCCACAAGAGTCTGATTCCGTCTTTCGATAACGTCGTTCTGCTAAGGAGTTCTCAAAATAGGTTTTTGGTAAAAAAATGCTTACATTTTCAAAGTATTCAGTCAGAACTTGATTAACAAATTCTATGCCATTGTCTGTTCATATGTATCTGATAGTTTTGTTGAGACCAACTTGTATTTGTTTTAGAAATTTGATGACGAACTCTGGAGTTTCATCTTTGGATCTCAAAAACATAACCAAGTAAATTCTGAAAATCATCTACGATGACCCAAGAGTATTCTTCCATTAATACTCTGCGCTCTCATTGGTCCGCATAAATCCATGTGAAGGGTATGTAGAACTTCCATAATGGTGTTTTCAGATTTAGGTTTGTGGGTATACTTCTTGCTCTTTCCTAGTTGACAAGCCGAGCAAAGATGGTCTTTCTCAAACTTCAACCTTGGTAAGCCTCTTACCAAATCTTTTCTTGCAAGATCATTGATGGTACCGAAGTTCAAATGGTTTAACCGACGATGCCACAACCATGATTTATTCTTGGAAGCTTTTGACAAAAAGCAGATTAGAGAGGACTTCATCATGTCTTCAACAAAGATAGTGTACATATTTGAGCCCCATGAACCTTTAAGTAACTCCACACCATCTTCATTTCTAATATAACACAAAAAAAATTTGAATGCAACTTCAAGATCTGAATCACAAAATTGCCATTTAGAAAAGAGATTGTGTCTGAGTCCTTCCACATAATATACCCTTGAGATCACACTATCACCAATCACGTAGTCTTCATAACCCATAATAGCACCAAATGATCATTCCCGAATCTAACTATCCCGATGAACTTTTTTGCGAAATTCATAAGCCATGAGTGATTCCCTATCATATGTTTTGAGTAGCCTGAATCCAAATACCAAAGGACGATATGTACGACCTACATTTGAAAATAGACGAGGATGGAGAGTTTAGAATATTAGTACCAATTTTTTGGGTCCTGTTGGTTAGTAGAAATTGCAGTACATTTCACATAAGCATCAGTTATCTGTGTTTCAGCTGTAGTGGGAATGCTACTGGAAATTGCCTTGTCTTGTGTGTTCCTACGTTTGTATCTAGTTAATGGTTTCTGAGAGGTGTTACTTAATTTCTCAATGATTACATTTATGCTAGAACTAGCGTGTTCAGGTTTCTGTAAAGGCACAACTTTGGATTTAGTAAGCCTATTTAAAGGGCACTTTTCTCCTAAAGTGAATTTCTTTCTAGTAGGTTTCCATTGATAGCCAACATTATTAAACATTTTTCCTGTTGCTTTCCAAACCTGCTTAAGTTTGCTCAAAACCTTTTTCACATTAGGGGTTGCATTCACAGAATTCAGATATTTAACAACACACAAATCATGTTTTGCAAAAATTAAGCATTGATTACATGTCTTGCACAGAGAGTCGGAATTTGAATTAATTACAGTACACTTATAGCTAATACTAGAATCAACACAATTCGTTTGTTTCAAATTAGACTTATTGTTCCTAGGGTGATCTTCTACTTTCTTCTTGTAGACACTTTTAGCCGGCAAGATCCTATTGTTCTTTGTATTACTCCTAGGCTGTGACCCGCTAGCTTCAGTGGAACAGTTTACTCATGTAGGAGGAATCATAGGTACATTAGTCTTTTTCACTTTCTGTTGTTTAACATGTGTTTGTATGTTATTAGTCGAAGTTTCACATGGTTCCTTAAAAGTAACTTGCTTTTTCCTAATTAAAGGGGTAGTAGCAATCTTTTTATCTCTTTTATTGAGTTCTTTTGGACAAGTGCCATTCACATATTCTAGCAAATCCTAACATTGTTTAGTGTAAAGGCACGTAGATGCAAGTGAGCTATCTAATGGTTTTTCAACCCTAGCCTCTTCTACAATCTCGCGAAGTGTTTCTACACTTTCCTTAAGATGCTTGAGATAATCTAGATGAACTTCCCTATTTTTCTTATTGCAAGGGGGGATTGGTTCAACATCGATTGCATACATACCAGGGGAAAGAGCTTTTGGTTTTACAGAATCCATAGTGACGCATTTCATTTTTCTACTATCGGAGCTGTTAGTAATTATGTTTTCCTGAGTTAGTATTATTAGTGTTAGTTAGTACTGCCAGTATATATGTTAGTACTGGTAGTAGAGTTAGTACTGTTAGTAGTAAGTTAGTACTGCTAGCATATATAGATAGTACTGCTTAAGTGATATGCATGAGATATATTAGGAATAGATATGCATGATCACTTAATGCGTTTTGTAAGCCCATTAGGGTTTCCTTGGTGTATAAAAGGAACCCTACGGCACTAGTTAAATATAGACGTTTCACAAATATTTATAGTTAGTATTCTGTAACCTAGCAGATTAATAGTAATCAAAGTTCTATTTTATTCATTGTTCTTCTTATCAGTATAAGTTAGTTTCCGCATAACTTATATTGTTCATAGTCATTGTTTCTCTTGTAGTTAGTTTGGATCTATCCAGATTTACTACCACCCTTAACAGGCTAGAAAGATCTATTCAGACTGGGATCAACAAGTGGTATCAGATCTTGTTGAGAAACTCTGAGTAAGAAGAATCAAAACAGATCTGTTATAAACCTTTACCTTTTAGATCTATTCAATGGCACGAGAAGATGAATTTCATAAAGATAATCCACCACCACCAGTTCCACCAACAAAACAAGCCCTTCACACTCTATCAACCATTAAACTCCCTATTCTAAAGAAAGGTGAGTATGACATATGGGCCATGAAAATGGAACATTACTTAGGGCATACAAACTAACCTATATGGGAAGTCATACAAAAGAGAAATGGTCCAGTACAAGTCTCAACAGATACAAATGGACAAATAAGGGTTTTGCCTCTTAAAACTGCTAAAGAGATTTTGGCTAGAGAAAGAGAAATAAAAGCAAGGACTACCTTGCTCATGTTTATACCAGAAGACCATTTAGTAAAATTTCATAAAATAACTGATGCTAAAGAGATGTGGGAAGCTATCAAATTCAGATTTGGTGGCAATAATGAATTTAAGAAGATGCAGAAATACATTCTTAAGCAACAATTTAAAAGCTTTTCTGTATCCAACTCAAAAGTATTGCACAAAAGTTATGACAGGTTTCAGAGTCTTCTGAGTCAACTTGAGATTCATGGTGCAGGTGTCTCCACTGAAGATTCCAATCAGAAGTTTGTTAGGTCTTTACTTGCTTCCTGGTCCTAAGTATCCTTGATAATGAGGACCAAGCCAGGAGTAGATACTCTTAGTTTTGATGATCTCTATAATAATCTTAGTGTCTTTAAGTTTGATTGTTAAGGCTCTACGCATCTCTTCAGCAAACAGAATGTGGTGTTTTTTTCTCTATAGCACTAGCAGTACTATTGAGTTAGTGAATGCTTATGGTGTTCTACTTCTTCTGCCCACAACTCACAAAGGAAGATCTTCATTCATACACTGATAAACTCAAGTACTCTTTCTTTGATAATCAATCAAGTGGTCCATAATTGGATCATGAGGATCTTGAACAGGTTGATGAGTTTGATCTAGAAGAGATGGATTTGAAATGGCAAGTGGCCATGATTTTCATGAGAATGAAGAAGTTTTACAAAAAGACAAGGAGAAAATTGCATTTTGATGCCAAGGAACCTGTTGGTTTTGACAAGACCAAGGTTGAGTACTTTTTCAATTGCCATAACACATGGCACTTTGCTAGAGAGTGCAGATTAAAAGGAAATCAAGAAAGCAGAAGGAGAGATGCAGGGAACACTGGATATAAAGCAAAAGACAATGGGAGGAGACCTGGAAAACAGGAGGAACCTAAAGCTTTAGTAACTCTTGATGGGGATGGTGTTGATTGGACTGGTCATGCAGAAGATGAGCAAGAGAACTTTGCTTTGATGGCTTACAGCAATTCAGGCTCAAACACTAAGGTAACATCTTGTTCAAAAGAATGTGAGGAATCTTATGCTAAGCTTAAGAAATTATATGATGAACAAAGGGAACAACTTGGTGATGCTAGTATAGAAATTCAAGCCTATACTCAAGCTTTAAAAAAGGTAGAAGCTCAATTAGTTTGTCATCAGCAAAATCAACTTGTTTATGAAGAAAAAATTAGGTTTATGAAAATTGATTTAGATGATAAAACTAATGTGCTCACATATCATAAGAAACTATTAGCAGAAGCTGTAAAAGAAAAGGAAGAATTAAAAACTAAACTTGAAAATTTTCAAAGTTCTTCTAAAGGTCTTAGTAAACTGCTAAATAGTCAGATGAGTGCTAAGGACAAATCTGGGCTTGGGTATGGAGATCAAATACATGAAGGTGTTTTAAGTTATGAAAATGAAGTTCTTGAAAGTGTATTTGACAGTAGGTCTAGTGATGTAGAAGATAGTCATGTGTATGATAGATTTGCAAAAGTTGAAGGAATGCATGCAGTTCCCCCTCCAATGACAGGGATCTACATGCCTCCTAAATCTGATTTTGGAATAGATGAGTCAAATTTTACATATGGTCCAAAACAGTCTAAAACTAGTGAATCTGCTGCTAATACTAGTGATTTTGTCTCTTGTGAATCAAATTCTAGTGTAGAAACACTTGAATCTGTGCCTAAACCAGCTGTAAATAAACCCAAAGCTGTCAGTAAACCTAAAGTTTGGTCTGATGCTCCTATCATTAAGGAGTATGAGTCAGACAGTGATGATGAATATGTGATTAAACCTTCAAAAGAACAAAAAAAATATAGTTTTACTTTTGTTAATACTGTTAAGCATGTAAAAACTCCTAGGGAAACTGTTAAAGAACAAAACACATGTAGTCCAAGTCCTAAAGCTGACAAGAGAGACTGGAATGGTTTAATGTCTAAAAAGCTGGGTTTGGGATATGGTTTCACTAAAAAGGCATGCTTTATATGTGGTAGCTTTAGCCATCTTATTAGAGATTATGACTTCCATGAGAAAAAGAATGGCTAAACAGGTTGAATTGAACAAACAAAAGGGTAAGGGTACTAGTCAAGGGGAGAATAGACCAGTGTGGAACAATGTGCAAAGATTGAATCACCAAAACAAGTTTGTTCCAAAAGTAGTACTAACTAAAACTGGCATATTTCTAGTTAATGTTGCTAGACAAAATCCTTCTAGTTAAGCAGCAGAAACTAGTACTACTAGAAAAATTAATACTGCTAGACCCATTATGAATGAAAAAAAAAAAAAAAAAAAATAAAAAAAATCAGGTGGGGGGAACAAAAAAACAGGGGACAATAACTTTTATAAGTCTCATTTACCTATTAGAAGGCCATTTAATAAATCAACAGCATCAAAAGCAAATTTTACAAATCCTAAAGTAAATACTGCTGGGGACAAAATAGTTAGTGCTGTTGGGGGCTATAGGGAAACTGTTGTTAGGACCTCAGCAGGTTGTAATTGGAGATCTAAAAGACACTACTGGAACAAAGTCTCCAAATACAATAGTGGATCAAACTCAAGTAAAAATGTAAATTTTAAAGATCCACTAGGCAGACCCAAGTCAGCAATGGCTTGGGTCCCTAAGAGAAACTAATTTCTCTTCTTTGATGTGCATGATGATCTACAAAAAGCTAAAGATGCTTAAGCTGTAGAGATCTTTAAATTGAAGAAAAAAATTAAGAAGCTAGAGAAGAAGTGTAAGCCTAGCATCTCACAACACAAAGCATGGTTAAAGAGTATGCAAAGGTTATCTTTGAAGAAAAGGTTGGGAAAGAAGGAGTCTATATCCAAACAGGGGAGGAAAAATGCCAAATCAAAACCAACTCTGGATGCCTTTGATAATCTTGATGCTGATTTAGCTCATGGTATGGACTACATGGAAACAGAGGAAGTCATGAAAGAGGGGATGCAAAGTAATGAGATTGAGGAACTTAATTTGGATGTTGATATTGAAGTAATTGCCGAAGACAAGGGTAGTGGTGAAAAAGGAGGTAGCACAGTTAGTACTGCTAGGCCAGAAGTTGATACTGCTAGGCCAGATGTTGATGCTGCTAGGCAAGAAGTTAGTGTTGTTGAGCCTAGAACCCCGCCTACAACAACAAGTATATTTGATGATGAAGATATCACTATGGCTCAAACTCTGATTAAGATAAAAGAAGAGAAAGTCAGGGAAAAAGGAGTGGCATTTAAGATGTTTGAAGATTCTTCATGAACTGGAAAGATCAGGTCTTATCCCTGAACAGCCCTTCAATCCATTGATCCTAAAGACAAAAGAAAAAGGGTATCTTAGTTGAGGAATAACCTGTCAAGATAAAGAGAAAAGATCAAGGGATAGATTAGATTGAGAGAGATGAAGAATTGGCTCACAAGCTACATGAGGAAGAATTGGCTGAGATTGCAAGAATACAAGAAGAAAAAACATCACAAGAAAAAGCTTCTAAAGTTGCTATAATGGAAATGTTTGATGAAGTCCAAGCAGGTATTGATGCTAATGCATTGTTTGCATCTAATCTCTAATAGGAAGAAAGAGAGGAGTACACAATTGAAGAAAGAGAAAAGTTCTTGGCTGAAACAATAGCTGCACAAAGAAAATTCAGAGCTGCACAAAGAGCTACTGAGATTAGAAGTAGACCACCAACTAAATCTCAACTAAGGAATTTGATGATGACATATCTGATGAATATGGGTGGTTACAAACACTCTCAGCTAAAAGCAAAGACATTTGAAGACATTCAAGCTATGTATAAAAGACAAAAAGAAAATTAATGACTTTAAACCTATGGATTCAAATGATGCAGTAAAAGATAGTGTTAGCCTTAATTTTTATATTAGTCGGTACAAGAATGTCTATGGTCTATTAGTGTAATTAGTCTTGTTAAAGTATGGCTGTGGGTTCAACGGGCTTGGATTGTAATCTAATATTGTCCGTGTTTCGGGCTCAAAGCCCAAGTTTAGCCAAGCCCGGCCCAAGTAGAAAAGCCCACATGCCACTTATGGCTCAAGGGTATAAATAGAACCCTCTCCACACATGGAGAGGGTGTTGGTTACCATTTTTCTCATTTGAGTGTATGTGTAAACCTTCCACCTCTTTATTTCTCTCTAATAATCTTTCACTTTCCTTATCTCTTTTCTATCTTTGTTTGCTTATTGGTATAGCTTATGTTGTGTATGGATTAAATCTTTTGGGATAACATTTGGTATCACTCGCCACGGGTGGGTTTCATGATTTTTTTTGTTGTTTTGTTTCGTTCACGTTTTCATCAAAACCCAAGTTTTTAATTTTTGTTGTTTCGTTTTGTTTTTTCCCCATACACGTTTCTTTAAAAAAAACCATTTTGTTTCATTTTTTGTGTATCCATTTAACTTTTGGTTTTAAAACGTTTTCTATTTTTCACATATTTTTTTGGTTATTTTCTATTTGATAAAACAATTATTGTTCTTACTGTTTACGTTTTTGCTTCTTCTCTTTCTCTTCGCCTCATGCTTGTTTCCGTTTGACTCTCATTTGTGATACAAAAAGAATAACCACCGAACGAGTAAAGTTAAGATTGGACCGAACAAGTTTATTTCTTGAAAAGAGCCGAACGAGTGGAAAACGCCCATAACAAAGGGGGGGGGGGGGAATATCGAAACGAGTAAAATACACAAGGATCGAACGAGTGTAAGATTGCAAGGATCGAACGAGTGACATCGAACTAGTGAAACCATCGAACTAGTGAGACCATCGAACTAGTGAGACCATCGAACTAGTGAGACCATCGAACTAGTGAAACCATCGAACTAACGAGGATCGAACGAGTGAAAAAAGCTAAGGGTCGAACGAGTAACAATATAACGGACCGAACGAGCAAGATTTTTGTAGGACCGAACGAGCTCTTTTCTATAGGACCGAACGAGTGATAATCGACTTGGACCGAACGAGTTTTAACAAAAACTTAAACGTTTTAACGAATTTTCGGTTTTCGGTTTCGAGTAACGTTAATCTACAGGACTTAAGACTTATACCATCGTGATCGTGACATCTTTTCGATCAACGTGGTATATTCGGATTTCACCGACGATAACCGTACCGGTTCATAAGATCAAATCAATCGTCGTTCTTATTTCTACAATTTTCAAAACGAAAAAGATGAAAAAAAAATGGAGGGAATCAGAAATATTAATTAACAAGTATTGAAAAATGGCACATGCAGTCCCTAAGTTTCAAGTGATTTTCTTCATTAACCCTTCTTTGATTAATAACACCTCTTTGTTGAAACTAACTTGCACCGTTAGTCCTTATTTCATATAATTCAACCGTTAGTCCTCAAAAGTCAATCGTTTGTGCACCGCTCATAGTTTTAAGCTTATTTTTCGCCAACAAAAGCTCACGTTCTTCGACGACAACAACGATTTCAACATCAATTAATTTTTGTTTTACGGTTTCTTCTTGATTTTGTAAAATCTCGCGAAAGATACGATTCTTTTCTCGGTTTTAATCAAAGATTTGTAAAATCCCGTGAACATTAATTGATTTCAATCCACAACAACAATCACTTTACCTACTTAAGATCCGATATCCATTCACAACATCACAATGTCAAATACCAATACCAATTTGCAAACACAAACATCAAGTGTTCTTCAAAATGACACAGCTTCTTTGTGTTCGACTTCTAAAGTTCAAGAGAAGACACAACTTTCAAGAATTAAATGCATGAACAGTCTTCGAGCAATTCATTCACAACTCAAGTTTCTCATAGAAAACTTATACAGATTTTGGTAGCATGCCTATCATTCAAGAGATCATTCTCTCAAGACTTGGATTTACTAGAAGATATCTTACCAAAGAAAACAATTTCTAAGATTGATTGCAAGACTACTTTGACAAAACTCAGAACAACGTTTGAAAATGCTTTTAGTTCAGAAATCAAAGTGCGAATGCAGAATTATACAAGATATGATGTTCAATCAATTTACGATGCAATGATCTTTAACATGGATTCCCTCGGGAAATACATGCTTGAGTTAATTCTTCGTCAACAACGAATCCACAATAGTTGAAAACAAAAGAAGTTTGATTGCATAACAAAGAAGATTCATTCAAATCCAATTTCAAAGCATTGAATGTGATTCATTGAAGGTTGAGTTAGTTGTCATACAAAACACTTGTTTGAGAAGAGACGGTAATTCAGAGAATGCAATCTCAACAACGTAAGTAAAGGAATGCAAGCTTGAATCTGAAACATAAGATGTGCATGCAATCAAATACAAGATGTCAAAGCAAAAGAAAGATGCATGGATATATTTTCGATACTCTTCATCACACCTTAAGTTCTGTCAAAACAATGACATAAAGGCACTCGCAACTGAACATGGAATTAAACTAGGGCATTCATGTCACTCTTTGTCAAGATGTGATTACTTTCACAAGAACAATGATCCTCAATGTAGCTCAACTACATGCAACTTGACAAAGATGAAATTTCAGAAGATGTCCATGACAGCATTTTGGGTTGGTAAACAACCAGTTCCAAAACTTCATCGATTTAAAGTTTACATTGGATTATGACAGTCAAATGACAGACACGTACTTTGTTGAATACACTGGACTCGAGGTTCAACACTTCAGAGATACACTACTCCAACACCTGAGTAATGTTAAGAAGTCCGTTGCTGAAAGAACACGTCATTCAAAGACAGTATGAAGTAAAGGTGAATAAAGACAGATGCAGACGCAAGAGAGTATGTTGATACGGGTTAAGCTTTGGGTGCTGTTTTGGTTGAAACAGAAAGCATTAGGGATAGACTCAACAGTGCAAGATTGATAACAGCAGGTAAGGGAATGATACAGATGCTGATGATGCAGATATCAGCCCATTTTATGACGAAGAGCAATCGCTTGAGGTACAATTAACTGATGGATGCATATCTTTGGTATAGACAACAATCATATGAGCAACTGAAATCATTGTTGATGGTTGGGTTGACCAGTATATGAAACAATGTCAAGATAAAAGTCCTATGCTGATTCATCCACCTAATACCAGACACTGAATACTCAAAACATCACTCGGTCTGAAATATTTTAGTCTTCCAGCTAAAAAGACACCCTGTTGTCCATAATTTCAAAAAGATTTTACAAGAATGGCAAGACACATTGCATTGCTCTCGACTTAAAATATCAAAAATAATTCTTTAAAATCCAGGGAAACATGGTCAAATTTTGATAACAAAAAAGTTATAAAGCTAGATTGATAGGGAAATTGATGTACTTTGGAAACAATGGAACAATCGAATTAGCAACTTAGTCTGTGGCCTACTTTACGTAAGGGAAAATGAGACTTTTGAAAACAGCCATTACAAGGATTTGTATGATTCTATTAAAATCCACGAGATTAAGGACTACAGAACAAGACAACTCTATTGCTTGCTATTAATGCTGAATTAAAAGCATCAGATTCAGGAAAAAGGTTTTTTTGCCAATGATGCTTTGAAAAATGAACTTAAGGAAGTTTAATAGGAAATAGTTGTAGATACTAAGTTTGACAAAAATCAGTATTGGGGAGAAACGTGCTGTTTACGGTGTTCATCACAAAGAAACCAATCAGTTGAGTTTGTGAGACAACCCGAATGATTTAAATCTGAAAGGGCTCAAATGTCAATACAATGGTTTGCCCTTCCAAGTTGATGTGAATAAGATTTTTGTTCAAAAACCAAGTCCATCAACATTATTTGCCTAAGAAAAAGAATATGCCTTTGCAAAAACCTTTGATCCGTGTTGATTGTGCATCTAGCTCATCTAGGAATAGTTCTAAGAAACATGCCAAGATTTAGGTTCAAATGAAATGAGTTCATAATCACTATCTAGATGAAGCTAGGAAAAAGGACACTAGGAAAGAGATAGGAACTCAAAAAAAACTCAGTGTGATGATGGCCTCTTGCTAGATTTCAAAGCACCTACTGATGGTAGCAAACCAAAAACTAGGTGAAAACAATCAAAATCTAGGAGTAGCAGGTTGCCTTGCGTTATCTTAAAGAGTAAGTCACGTTACTGATAACGGTTTGTGTGTGCACCAAAGCAGTTCACTCTAAGGAAGTTCTAGTTCTTTTTTAAGATTCCAAAAATTTGTTTTGTTCTTATTACATGTCATAGCTGTGTCTTTATTGCAAATCATGATGCTTGTTATAACAAAAACTCATTGAAGGTAAGTAAAAAGTAAACTCACATGCTAAGATTCAATCCCTAAGACCAGAAACAGTAACAAACCCGTAGATCAAAAGAGTCATACTCAGAAACCTGGTAGGCAGTTCTTCACAAAGAGAGTGGTTTTTCTTCCTAATAAGACTTCGCTGTGTATGAGAGGAAAACATTATTCTAGATCTGCTCTGAGGTCGGACACCCTCGGGTAGAATTTTCAAAACTGTTGGGTCTTGGTGGGTGGATTCCTACAGGAAAGTTATTCAACTCTTGCACAACCAAGGTTGACAGTGAACCCCCACATGGTTCCAATGTAGATATCCCAAATATTTATGTATGCAAACAAACTCTGGATTTAAGTGCAGGTACATCTCTCAATGGTCAAAAGCAACAAAGAATTGACTTCCTTAAGTGCAGGTGATTTTTACAATGTAAAGCAGGGAAGGGAAAAAGGAAAATCTCAGAGTATGTGCTGAAAAAGATGATATCTCAGAAACCAAGGTGCCAGGAATGGTTTCACAAAAGATGGAACTACATCAAATGGCATCAGTCAAGTCAGTTCCTGGGACCGCTCCACGGTCCACAATGTTCAACAACGGTACTTGAACAAGACAGTTTAAGTCTCCGGTCCACAAAAGTCAAGAAATTTGATCCTCAAGGTTGCCTAAGACGAAGTAACAACGTCAAATGAGCTGGAATTGCTATATTGTTCCGATGTTCCGTGAATTACTCACTGGTAATTCTTTGTTGTGTCAAAGTCTTCCGCTTTTGTACATCTTGCTCGATAATCCTGATAAACATCAAATCATCATAACACAATCTCCCATTCTACAACAACCAATGTTGCAGATCAACCTCCATTGACATTAATTCAACAACATCAAACTCCAAATTCAAGTCCCAACTGTCACTGCATATGAGAACATTATCAAGCAGAAACAATAAAGAAAAATGTTACAATTTGACCGGACGATAGAATTTATCAACATCTTCAGTACACGGTACAAGAACCAAGGGGAGCATCATCTCGTCATGTTGATACGTCAAACATGCATACTTGTCTGACAAACACTCATCCTTCCGCACAAAGTTGGACAAAAAGATCATCCAATATGAACAAGTCATTGGAAATCCGTATGTATTCAGTAAGAAACAAGACGTCAGCTAGAAACAGATGGCGAGATGTGTATTGTTCGCACTCACCGTGAGTCGAACCGACCAAGAACAATCAAAGAAGCCATGGCTGATTTGCATGGATTGAATCAATGCAGGGTTAGAACGTTCATCAGTTTTGATCGACTAGATGTCTGGGAATAGTAGACAGACCACTTTGCTTGATGTCATTAACTTAAAATGGCTCTGGAAAAACAAATGTGAGAGGAAAATACTATCATTATCAACACTATCTCGTCTTGTGGCTAAGGGATATGCTCAAAAGGAAGGAATTGATTTCGAAGAGTCATTTGCACCAGTTGCTCGGTTGGAAGCTGTACGATTGTTCATTGCGTATGCTGCACATAAATCATTTCCAGTATACCAATATGGTCGTTTTTTAAAAAAGGGCATTCTCTTTACGGACCTCTGAAGGAAGAATGGGTACGTAAACCAACCAGATGGATTGTTGAACACATAAATCCTGACAAAGTTTACCGTCTCAAGAAAGCTTTATATGGTCTCAAACACAAGCACCTAGAGAGTGGGTATGATGAACTCTACAACTTCTGGTATCATCAGATTCTCAAAAGGTTCTATTGATCCAACTCTGTGTTCATAACTAACATGGGGATAGACAAGTCCATACTGCTTGTGCAAATTTTCGTTGATGACATAATTTTTGGTCTAACGATCCCAAAACTTTCAAAACGATTGGAAAATAATGCACAGCAAGTTTGACTTCTATGATGGGAGAGCTGTAAATTTCTTTTAGAATTCAAATTTCACAATCCCCTCGTGGTATCTTTATAAAAACCAAGCTATAAGTATGCCTAAGAGATACTTAAAAGCTTGGTATGACCTCTTGTGATAGCTCGTTGTACTGACAATGCTAAATAAACACTTGATGCTGACTTAGAGTGGTACTCACGGTCGACACAAACGAATATCGTTGTTTGGTCGGAGCTATATGTACCTAACAGGCAAGTAGACCAAGGATATTGATCATGCAACATGTTATTGTGTCGCTATCCAAGCGAACCGACTGAGAAACCAGCTCATGCTGTTAAACGGATCTTTAGGTACCTTAAAGACTCCTTTCACCATGGGTAGATCTGGTATCCGTAAGGGGGACACCGGTTTGTTACTATGCTTTTTTAGATTCGGATCACGCGGGCTGTCTCGATTCACGTAAGAGCACATCTGGTGGCATACAATTTCTAGGAGGTGATAAGTTAGTCAGCTAGTCATCAAAGAAGTAGGACTGCACTTCAATGTCTTTAGCAGAAGCCAAGTATGTGTCTTTATATGTGTGTCACGCTCAAGTTCTATGATTGAGAACTCAGCTCACAGATTATGGCTTTCACTTTGATAAAATACCTATGTATTGTGATTCAAAGGCAGCCACCTTGTTCGGAATGATCATACGAATGCAAAAGTACAACTTATTTATGAAAAAGTAAAGTTGACTTACAAAGAAACACGACAAAAGGTGAATAGAAACTAAGAACAACCCAAACGTTGTTTTTATAAAATACCCGGATGAAATAACAATCAACACGAACAATATATCTCCGAGTGGATGATCAAAGATTAAAAACAAATGGGTTTGTGTGTGTTTGGTGGTTCGGCAAAGAGAGAAAAAGAAAGAAAGAGTAGTGTGTGTTATGAATGAACAAATGACCATAAGACGGATTATATAACCCAATGTTTACTTCACACACTAATGGTGTGTGTGTGTGTACCGAAAATGAGACAAGAGATCCAAGGGGACCAAACCAAAATGATCTACAAATGAGGGTTTAGGAAAGGATTTCATGCTAGCAAAAGTTAGGGAAACTTGTCCCATGATTTACATTTTAAATTTTGGCATCCTAGGGGTGCTGGTGCTTGCTTGACCGGTTATACACAAAGGAGGGGGGACCAAAATGGTTTTCCACATTCTAGGAGAGTTAGTGCTCATTCATGAATTCATTTCCAAGGTTCCAAGTATGTTCTCATAGTTATAGTTTTAAACAAGTATCACGTAACTAACGAAACGAGTAACGGTAACACGGAAAATTACGAAATTTTAAATATTGTCTTAAAACATAAAAACGTGGCTATTGCTAAAATACTACAACGTTTGGTGTCCCGGTTCGCTCCCGGTGATGATTCTCAGATAATAACGAAATAACTTCCCAGTTAAATGGTAAAGCTAAACGAAACATTTAAAAATTCAAATTTCTACACGGAAACGGCTAATTTACTGAACGGAAATTCTCGGGTTGTCACATGTGGGCTGTTTTAGAACAGAAAGAATGAGTGCAAAAGGTGAGAAAAATGTTGGGGAATAGTCCAATATTTATAGGACAAGCTGGAGGAGCGGGGTCTATGGCCGGTCCCCTTAAATAGGGTGTCGGCCTCCTTATAATTAAGGGGGCCGCCCATGTATTTAAGGGGGGCGCCCATTTTCAGACGCTCCCCTTTTTGTTCTATTCAGGGGAGGTGCTTATTGGACTTTTTCTAGCCGTTTTAGGTTTGAAAATTTGAAATTCAAAATGTTTATTTTGAATAAAACATTTCTTTTAAATGTAGAAAATATTTTGTGATGTTTATAAAAATATTTACAATATTTTATAAAAGTTGAGGTTAGAATAAAAATTTCTTTGATCATAAATGCATTAAGCAATCTTTTTATTCATACCTTTAATGCATGTTAAAAATGTTGAAATGAGAATATACTCCTTAATTACTTGTTTAGTTTAATTTTTACGTTGAACGTTTTTATATTTTGTGAGTATCAAAACGTAAAGATGTGAAAGATATTAATAAAGTTTTTACAACCTATTAATTTCACGATGATTCTGAAGTCATAAGGTGGTTAGGTTAGGAATAAGTCCTACGATCCAACCAGAACCGGAGGGATCTACCCAAGGACAATCCATAGTTAGAAATAGCAGTCCTTAGGTATGATTGGAGATGAATGAGTAAGAGGGAAAAATGTCGACTAAGATTGAGCTAACACTGGAACAATCACAACAAGGTGTTAGTAATGACGTCTTGGTAAGCATTGAAGGGGTTGAAGAATGAAAAAGAAATGTATGGATAAAGGGTGAAAAGAAAGAAGCCCTCCACACAACTTAGGCAGAAACCGGGTCAATACATAATCTATCAAAATCATCTATCAAAATCACAAAGATGATTGTTGATATTGAAGACGACATCATGGACCTAGTGATGCAATGCACAACCCTTCCCAGCCATTCGGGTTTCTCTCAAAAGAAACTTGTCTCATTTGTCACGGAGATACACACGTTATCTATTGACATCTCACTCCGAGATTGTTGATATTGATTAGGTGGCAGTCTGCTCCAGCCTCCGATTACTAAAACCAAAAGTGCACAAATCGAGTCTAGAGCCAAGAAGAGATCAAAGTATAAATCTCATTAGGACACAATGTCAAAATACACTTGTTGAACACCATAAAGTTCACAAGTTGTAACAAAGAGTCCTACGCATTATCCTTGAGATCTTGCCAGAACATCCGAGTGATACTTAAGTATTCACAGTGAAGATGGAAATCCTGCTTGAGCCAACATCAAACAAGCTCTTGGTAGGTGACTTGCAAGATTCTATATGAATCAAGCTTGTGATAACTGGATATCAATTTTGGTCCAGTAAATGAATTGACGACTTAATCAGAAAGATAGTAACTATCTGATTCACTCTTACCGTGTTGTCTGCTTTGAGACGTTCCGGTAATGAGAACTAGCAAGCATGGTGAATCTAATACATCTGTGTTAGAAGATCCTACGCTTTGAGCTGGAAACCCTGTCAAGGAGATTCTTTGAATCTACCTGATCACAGGTATAGTATTTATACTATAAAACGGGAAACCGGAGGTTAATGCAACCGAACTCAAGATGAATGACAAAGCCATATTCATCTTTTATTGCTAACTGTCTTATTTCAGGTTTAGACGACGGTGTTGCAGCCTCATTCCAGCGAAGTCGGATTCATAAACCACATGCTCATACTCAAGCTTTCAAAGTCAATCATTCAACGTCAAGATAGTTGATTCTAATCTTCCCCACCATCAAAGAGCCTCAAAGTCAAATAAAGAATCATCAATTGGGGAGATTGTTAGACTTATAATCACATATGTCAAACAAGAATGTAACAAGTATGAGCATGTTGGTCAAGAGCACAAGTTGATCAAGGAAGTCAAATCAAGATGATTCAAGTCAAGGAGATGATGCAAGATAACGATCTCAAGAACTCAAAGTCAAAAGATAAAGGCTCAAGATCAAGATCACAAAGCATGAATGAACAAAGCCATTACAAACAAGACAAGACCAAAACAAGGCAAAGCATAAACGTCAAAAGTCATATCTTCAACGTCATCGGTAGTACGGAGGAGTTTGAAGAAAGAGACCTCAACATTGGGGGAGATTGTTAGCCTTAATTTTATATAAGTCGAACAAGAATGTTATCGGTCTTATTAGTCATAATTAGTCTTGTTAAGTAATAGGCTAGTCGGGTTCAACGGGCTTGGATTGTAATCTAATATTGTCCGTGTTTCGGGCTCAAAGCCCAAGTTTAGCCAAGCCCGGCCCAAGTAGAAAAGCCCACATGCCACTTATGGCTCAAGGGTATAAATAGAACCCTCTCCACACATGGAGAGGGTGTTGGTTACCATTTCCGTTAATATATTTTTTTTAACTTTAATATTAAAAAAAATACTTCAACGATTTTACGTAATTAGTCCTTCATGTTCGTTAATTATCCTTGGGGTTATCAAGTTACGATAACAGTCCCTGAGATTATTTGTCGGTTGCAAAGTTACTCATTAACGTAAAATCTCGCGCTTTGCAGCGGAGCGCGGGCGCAAAACCTCATTTTATAAAAAAACGTAATAGCTATGCAAAATAATGATTTTAGTATAAGTTTTTAATCAAGTTTATTTATCAAAGGTTTTAGGTTAGATATGAAAGTAAAAAGTCACTTTCGTTCAATATCAAATAATTAACACGAATTAAGCATCTCATAACATGCTTGTGAATTTTCTTCTGATAGTGTTTGATGGAAAAAGTGATTTTCATGCTTAAAGAAAGGAAATATGCAATCCCAATCAATATGGATGGTATAACTTGTAAGTTAATCGGGTTAGCAACTTTTATAACTAAAACTAATTCTTTTAGTAAATGTTGACGGTGACAAAATAATTGTTTTGCTTAAAAAAACATATGACACTTTTAGTTTAGGTGATTTGTTTTGAGCTTGTAATTCGAATGTTTATCGCCTTATATTGTACTCAAATTATCTATTATATAAAAAAATATGTGTGAATGAGCGGTCTAGCTTAACTAGCTTCCAAATCCCTAAAAAGTAACGCGTTGTTTGTTTATAGAGGCATTTTTAGTCAGCTCGCACTCGCAGCAGAAAACTCAAGCCGGTCCAGCTAACTCCCTATATGGATAATAGACATATGAATGATTATTTGATTTTAACGAAATGTGTTTGATTATGATTATTATTGTTTCTTATCGTGAAATAGCGTATGCATTTGTATGTTGTTTATTCCTAATCTCTTGTTAATCAATTGATTAGTATAAGGATTCGAATTGGATTAATTAAGACCAAAATTATGTCATATGGTGAATATTCCAACGGAAAGAAAACTATTAACAGATAAATATGCTCAAGCCCGGTTTGTGAGTTTGGGGTATCTAGGGTTTTACCATTATAAATAATGGTCAATAATAAAGTTACACCTCGTCTAACAAAAACTTCCCAGGTTGCATTCACGATTTAAAAGCAGTCCCAATCAACATTGGTTATGAGCACTTCAATCCAATACATTTATGAGTAATCGGAATAGTTCTTACTATAGCTTTTTTAGCCTTGCAATAAGCTTGCAGACGGTTATCGTCAATTGTTCCAAAGCTTGAAAGTTTTACACCATAAGCTTCCATTCTACGTATGTCTCGTGGTATTGGTGACTGCCATAATCCGTCCCACCAACCTGGAGGAAGAAGCGGAGTGAGTGCACACTGGTTAGGCTGGCTATGACAACTTAATTGGCCTGCAAACCGGTTCCAAACATGACCCCACCCAACTTGATTCTGTAATCCTCTATGCAATAGATTGTTCTGAAAGCTGCTAATGAAGGAGAAATTTGTGGGGCTGTCTAGATCATCGTCTGAAATTTACACAAAACACGAGTATTTTAGAGAACAATGATATACGAACTAAAGCCTTAAGGTGCTATTTCGAACAGTTTATCGATTTAAGTTATACTTAGTATCCAACAGATTACAAAGGTCAATTGACGTGTAAAAATGGAAACGAGTTTAACGTCAAGTAAAGTGTATTAAAGATGCATATATAAAATCTTTTTAAACTATTTAATTAATGTATTACCATTCTAATTCTAGATTCATATAAGTTCTTCTAATCAACATATCTATTATTGATATAATTAACGAATCGAAAATTATAATTATTGTGGATCTGTAGATTTAATTTTTTTTACCGCTCATAAACTAGAATGCATGAGCCCGGGCCGGAACAGGTTGGACGAGCTCAAACAGCCAAGAACCTTAAGTAGTTAAAAATTGTGCCTTACAGAATTAGACCCTAACTAAATTCAGGAACTGGACTTGCACATCTAGCAAGACATCTTTTTTGGCAACCTTTAATTCACCATTAAATAAAGAAAGGGTCTTTTGGTATGAAGAGGTTTAAGGATATCTTGACAAAAGTTTTCCAAAGTTGATGAGCTCTGCAGTTAGGGCTGCAATAAGCTGGGCCTAGGTACGGTCCCGTCACGTCTTTGGGCACCCGTGAATCCTTACAGCTGTGTGTGTGCACGTGAGTGATGCTAAAAAGAACGTCCACAAAAGAACCCAGCGAGGTGCGGTGTCCCCAGTCTTTCACTCTAAACCGAGATCCTGAGCTGAAACCGAATTGTTCCCCTTGAAATTCTTGTATTCGAAAATGAAGAAGCCTAACATGCATAATCTTAATTAGGGTCAATAAAGGAAAAAATAAAGACGCAATTTCAGGTGGTCTTACAATTTTCACGCTAAAAATGCAGGATTGCGACATTTTAATTCTCTTTTTTTTTATGATTTGTTCGTGAGTAGGCGGTTTAAAGAGCACTAAATTAGGAGGATATAGCAACACTCTTCTAAAAAATTATATATTTATCCATGCTATGCTAATAAATGACGACAAAATTCCACATGATGATCAGTATGAAAAACTGAAGAAAATAAAGGTTTCACGTTTTTGTTAATATTTAAGAAGGAAAATTGTTAAAAAATTGCATACTCATGTGGTGACCTTCAATTCCTAGAAATGTTTCACTCGATTGTGAACCCAGAAGTTTTGGCATGAGGTCACTATTAGGGGACGGGATTGTTTGTATTTTGTGTCGGATATCAAGACGACACGAGGTCTCACTACATCTTTAGGGAATCTCGCAATGGTGGTCTTGATGCAATTCAAAACCGTTGTCACGGCTCTAAGAGACCTATAAGCATGCATAAAAAGATCACAATTTAAGAATCAAAGTTTATGTGAACCATCCGGCATTGTAATTACAACTACATCGGTTCAAAGAACACTGGAAAGATTTGACCCCAAAGGTTAAATCAACGCTTTTTCTTAGAGGGTGTATATGTCAATAATGTGTCAACGTTGTGTACGCTTTCTATCAAATTTACGAGAGTAAAAACCTTTACAATTAATAAGCCATTTATATTTAAGATCATAAACTATTCGAATACCTGTTCATGAGCATACGCATATGCACGGCAATATGAGGATCACGACCTTCATTAACAACCCAATTCACGATTCTTTGGACATCTGGTGAAGGTGATATCATTACTCTTAAAAGCTCACCAATTACATTTGGTCTAGAACGAAGACACCCTGTACTGCCAAATAATGTAGAAGCCGATTTCCTCATTTGAAACATGACGTTCTTCAGAAAGAACTGAGATGCCACAGCGTCCGTAGTACCTTTAAACCTGGTAGAAAACATTTCAATAGTGACTATTACGACTTGAAGAATCATAAGAGATGCCACAGCGTTAGTATTTCAAAATATTCAGAAAAATGTAACAAAATAATAAGAAGGTGTTTAGGATTTCCATTAAAAGTGCTTATGTGCTAATTAATAAAGCAGCAAAGAGCGTTTTGAGGGTTAGGAACTTTGGAAAAATCAGAATACATGCTTATCTTTCACCTAGTAAAGGAAAACGAAAAGTGAGGACTTTTACATTTCAAAAAAAAAAATCTTTCCGTATTAGGTATGATGCTTTTAATTTTTTATTATTTTTGAATATATGTTTAATTAAAAAGCTTAAATACTTCCAAAATTGGCATTATTTTGGTGGAGAAATCTGATGGAGAAAAAAACACCAAAAAAAGATATGATTGTCAAATTTATACAAAACAAAAACTTGAAAAAAGAGTAAGTATATTAATACAACTTTAGTGGTTTTAATTTTACAATAAATTATACCGAGTTAAATGTAAGTTTATAATTTCCTCATTTTATTTATAACTTAAAAAAAAACAAAATTAACCCTTACCTTTATATAACTTATAAAACTGAAAAAGTAAAAATTATATATATATATTTAAAAAAAACATAATGTATAAGCCCCGTGCGTGCACGGGGATTAAAACTAGTTATGTAATAAAGCATGTTTATATGTTTTAGGCAGAAAAGAAGCAATTTAGATAAAACAAAAACCAAAACACCCTTAGGCCTACCCATAACACTTTACTTAGTTTAAAGAATTATCACACAGGCAAACCTCTAAATACCATGTTGCAATTTGAAGTTTCAAATTATTTTGTTTGTTGTGCGTGATTCACTGATCCTAAAGGGTTACCATATAATCGGGTGCTTCCATTTTCTCCAATTATACAAAGAAACATTTGTTTCAGATGGTTTCTCAAAATCATCAGCCCTCATTACAAGATGCCGCCCATACTTTCTGACACAATCATTTTTTCGCCATAGATGCTTTACTTCGGGTAAAGTAAACGTGAAATCAGCATACGTTATATAGTCCCCGAACGGATACTTCCCCCTAGTAAAAGTTAACCAAAAGATAAGGCATTTGTAATTTCCGCTGAGTAATATTAGGATTTGCTATATAGGTAACGATTGAGAAAAAGAAAAGAAACCACTATTTGCTCGTTTTCCCGCTAATTAGTGACCGATTTAACAGATGCTAAGTGCTGCCGTGCAAGATTTTGTACATTCGTTCCCAAATCCAGCCTCCGAAGCTTTGCCTATTACAAAACCTTGCTTGCAGAATTGGTCGGGAGATAGTAAACGAACTCGTGATGCTCCTAATGTAAAATAAAACACATTATTGACAACATTTTATCTACTAGTACATTCTCAAATTAACTCCAAAATGACATACCACATACTAAAAATTGGAAACTTCACAACATTGAAAAAAAGAGGAAGTTGAAATGTTACTCAAAAGTAACCAAGTTTAACCACACACCATTTCGATATAATGGTATCTTAGTATGCCACATAACCAAACTAACCAGAAATGTCATATTTTCACAAAACTTTACTACATCCATTACTACCAACTCACGTTATATACTCGGGTACAACTATCATGTATGCCAAACATTTATATCATTTTTGGTGTATAGTAAGCTCATCTAAACTAAACTCAAACTAAAATGGATATATATTACTACCATTATCACACATTTTTAGTTATTTACTTCCAAACATCCATCAAAACAATACAATATGTATCACAATTCGCTACTTTGTGCAGTGGCCATGAATATTATGGCCAAGGGCTTTACTATTGTACACAAGATGATCCTAACTATAATAGTTCAAACACAATTATTTAATTTTTTGGCCTACCATGTAACAGAGTATCCATGAGATTGCAAATGCTCCACAACCAAGTGGTTGGGTACATATCCTCCTACACACATAGATCCATAAGATTTGTTTTCCACTATTTACCCCCTGCCTAAGTGTCACATCATGCAAGTAGGAGGGGTGAGGAAGGATATTTAGCAGGAACAAATATCATTTCTCATATTTATACTTATATTGTAGCAAGTGTAACTTTCTAAAAGTAGAAAGAAAGAAAAAAACATGTATCTATACATACTATCAACTCAAATCTAGATTTATGTAGCTTTGACTAGAAAATATATAAATATAAACTTGAAATAAAAAGGATGATATTAAATATAGAGAACAATCATACCATGAATATCAAAATGATTTCTAATCAATCTTCTAACTCTCAAGCTTTCCTTCCATGAATCACCAAAACTATCATTTCCCATATCTTCCACTGTGGCACAACTAGCTGTTTTGGGTCCCACTTTCATAGTGGTGTTATGCACCTCTGGTGGTGGCATGATGGTGGCTCCAGTGGGTTGATTTAGATCACTGCTGGAGATAAAGGTGAGTAGTAATATTCCTATAAAAGTGAATATTGAACATGAAATAATTATTGTTTTTGGTGTAATAATTATTTGAGTTTTGTTATGTCTTCTTAATCTCATTTCTATTTTTGGTTTTGATTAGTGGAAAAGATTGTAAGATTTGAATAAGCGTTTGTGGTGAAGAATCTTGATATATGTTGTGTGTTACGATGTGGTCGTGTACTAGATTGTGAAAGTGCATTCATGACGTAAGCTTGTGTCTTTGTGTTTTTGGGCTAGCCTTGCTGGTGAGCATTATTCGGGTAATGGGCTAAGGAAATTGGGTTGTTTGAATTAAAAACCAAATATACAGAAACCAAATATGTTTAATCATGTGAATCTTTTGTGTAGGGTTTTTGGGAACGATATCTTGGTTTGGTTACCATATAAGGGGTATGTTTGGTGAAATTGGTTGGGATTGGGGCTGGGGCTGAGGTTTTGGTTTATATTTAGATTTAGGTTCATTTGGATACCAAAGTTTTTTTGAATAACGGGGGACTCATCTCCACCCTCCATCTTCATATCATCCAATGGATAAGATTAGATTTTCAGTTTACACTACAAGGGTATTTTCGTTTAATATATATACTTTTTTTAATAACCTCTCATTTTATCACACATAAACTTTGTGTTTTTTAGTATCGTCTTTTCTATCTATCTCTCACTCTTTCGTAGTGAATCTTATTCGGATCGTTTTTAGTGTTATGTATCATGTTTGTTGTGTTGTTGTTCAAGAATGTCGTTAAACTAGGACAAATGTTATTTTGAATGACCTTAACGGATCAACATTGTCTAGTCAAACTTGACGTGATAGCATTTTTGTACCCGGCTTAATCCAAAAATCATTTAGCCAAAATAAATGAAATTTTCGGAATTACTAAAAACAAATCAGCCCAAAAACTCATCATCACACTCGGCCCATCCAATATAAAATCTCGGCCCACTTTGCCATATATCCGAATATCCAGCCCTTATTCAAAAAATATTACCCGGCCCACCACATTTGGGGATATATACAAATCCACCTCCTTATAATTAGGTATCACTTATCCCTAATTATAATCACAACCGCCTCTCTCCATTTCATCTTCAAACGCAGCAACAACAAAATTTAAACAAATCTCATACAATCAAATAGATATACTTCGAATCTTTATATCACCAAACAAAAACTCAACGAGTTCCACATCCATTTCATCTTATCAAACGAGATATACAACCATCGTACCTAACCAATTAACACAAACCATTCGAATCTTGTTCAGTTAATGTGACCCACGAAGAACAAAAAGATATTGGCTTTAAGATCCTTAACATGGGTCTCAGGTAGGTTTGATTTTGATTGAACTTGTGTATTCAAACGAAACTGAGAATTAGTTATAACAGATTTTGTTATAAACTTTTCTTTAAATTCGAATATTAAAGAGATGTAATCTCACAGATCAATGATGAATCTCCTTTTGTGTTCTTGATCTTTTGAGGTCATGAATTAAGTGTTGTACAACACGAAAAGGTAGAAAGCTGAGATCTTTTGATTATTTAGTTTCGAGTCGTGATGATGATGGATATGATTAGTTATGGGGATGGATTTATTGTATTGAATGGATAGGATTAGTCTGGAGTTGGATTTGTGGTGAGAAGGTTGTGACGATGGGTATGTAGGTTAGATTGTGGATATGGATTTGGTGTGGATTGTTGATGATGTTGATTATTGTTGATTTTGTCTTCGAGTCTGTTTTTTTTTCATTTCCGTTGTTGGTTTGTTGTTTGATTGTTGATGAGTTTGACCGAGTCAACTCGATATATACCGAGTTGACTCGGTTTGCGTTGTGGTTTAGCAAAACGCAACACCCTCGAGGCAAAACGCAACCTGTGGGAGGGCAAAACGCAAGCTTTAAAAAAATTTGGCAGCATAGCGTTTTGTTTTTCTATATAAATGGGTCTTCAATCTTGGCAAAACGCAACGTCAAAACGCAATCAAATCTTGATAACCAAAACGCAACCTGAATCTTATTACCCAAAACACAACATCAAAACGCAAATGCTGTGAACCAAACCGCAATATGGTTTTTGTCATTTTCATCAAAACGCAACCAAGAAACATGAAACCCAGTTTTGTTGCTTGTCTTTTAAGCACAAAAAAACATATGGAACCAACAGATTTGAACCAAAAAAATGGAATCAGAATAATTATAATAACTTGTCATGACTTTTCCACTAAGATAAACAAAAGAAATGAAATAGAACAGTAACATGACAGGATGTACAATTCCGAGACATGAACAAACAAATACGTGATACATTACACCCTGCGCTCTGATGCCAATTGTTATTCCTAAAGATTCACTTTTTTTTTTTTTCTTTTTTTTTTTTTTTTTTTTTTTTTTTTTTAAAAAAATGAAGAATACTTTTTAACCGTGAAATGAAAATTCATTAGCTTCTTCATTGAGCTTCTTGGGCCTTTGAATGCTTGTGGTGTTCAAGATGCCTTGAAAACAACCTTCTCTACACAAATAAAAAGATTTAATTCAATTTTCAAGCACATTATCATATATGATATATTATAATGTTAAAAAAGTTAACTTTCAAGCAGATTATCATATATGATATTATACACACAACTAACTTTTCAAACCAATTTAATCAACAAAATCTCCATACACGCTTAAAACCTAACTTATATCATATATGATATATGATATAGACTTTTAAGCATATTATCATATATGATATTATACACACAACTAACTTTTCATACCAATTTAATCAAAAATGATGATTATAACCACAACTTATTCTGACTCAAAATCATTAAATCAACATAATTAAGTTCACAATACAGATCCACAACAAATTTATATACAAAATAAGCATTAATTAAGCAATATAGAGTGTTGTATATAACTACAACTTAAAATAAGTAACATTTTCAACAGAATTAAGGCCACAATACAGATCCATGACAACTTTTTAATACAAAATAAGCACTAATTAAGCAAAATAGAGTGTTGTATATAACTACAACTTAAAATAAGTAACATTCTCAACAAAATTAAGGTCACAATACAGATCCACAACAAAATAAGCATTAATTAAGCAAAAAAATATGATTATACCAAATCGGAGCACTTAATGAGACCTTCAAGCCTGAAATCATTCTTAATATTAACTCGATGGAACTGAATCCTACCATTCCAAGGCAAGGAATCACGTTCAAGCAAATGCTTATTCTTATCACTATAAACATCAACTACTAAAACTATATGATTCGTTTCATTCATTAGCTTCTCACATAAACTTAATTTTTCAAGCAATTTTGATGTGTGTGTGTATTTTTTTATCAGTGTAAAATTATGTGTTGTGTGTGTTTTTAGTGTGTGTTTGGTGAGAGAGAAAATAGCAGATCTGAAAAAGACGGGGTTTGATTGATTAAGAGAGTGGTAGGTGTGTGAGGTAAAATGACCGAGATGCCCCTTCGCTTTTTTATGATCTCCCTTCATTTTTTTAGATGGATGGCTGAGATTGGTCCCCAGTATCCAAGAAAAAAATGGTATCCAAAATAACTCCCCTCTTCATTTATATATAAAAACACAATTTTTATCGAAATTGAATTCAAAAAAGCCTTCACGCATCATGTTTTATCGCGTCTTATTACGTTTTTTCACTCCTCATCTCACGTTAAGCCATGACGCGCCTTTTAGAACCATAGTTGCATGTGATTATGGTTACCTCTCAAACTTCTTATTTTAATTTTCATTTTCATTTGATCTTAGTAAAACTATAGGTATTTGAAATCCATTCTTTATTTTAACAACACCAATCTGGGCAGATTGAAGTAAAAAGGTGTCACTTTCTAGAACATGAATATTGTCCATGAAATTTAGTCGACTATTGGATAAGCTTTACATCTTAGGTAGTAACATCTTACACACTTTTACACTAGGACCAAATTCAAACATAACGCCAAGATATCAAACTCAAATAACATCTCATAATTCATAGTTTCATACCGACCCATTTTAATGGACCAACCAAACCCACCAGCTAACATGTGACATTTAAGGAACACAAACACATCATATGTTTTTCTTCTTCTTCTACAAAATTAACAATCATTATATGACACCTTATATGTTCTTTTAAGTTGCAAAAAACATAGCTAAACATGCAAACAAATTTCCCAAAATATCATTCTTCTTTCTCATTAGTCCCAAGAAAACATCATCACCAAGGTTTGTTTAAGATTTTTTCATGTGCCAACAAATCTTCTTCTTCTTCAAAGGATAAAAATGGGTTCAAGTTTTTGGGTCATTCTATTGATGATATTAAGTTGAAGCTAAATGACTTTGATAGTAGTAAGTATACTTTCTTTTTATTCTTTTCATATATATAGTTTGCTATGTAGTAATTATTTTGAGCCATTTGTGGGAATTATGGTTTTTGTTATTGGGTTCTTAAATTCTCTGTTTAGATTGTTTGTTGATATGAATTTATTTGTGGGTTTGGTTGGAATTGGTGATCTTGATCAGAATTGTTAATTTTATGGCATTGGTATGGTTTTTATTTTATTTTATGCATAAGTTTATTTATTAGTATATGATAAAATGAGCCATTTGTTTATATGTATTGTTGTTCTTGTTAATGGTTTTTTGAATTACAACAACAATAATGCGGTGTTGGGGAGGTAGAAATCGGTTTTTTTTTAGCATATTACAACAACAATTAATGCCGGTGTTGGGTCGTTTCGAATTGTAAGACGTTCCACATCCTGAGTAGCTACCTGCGAGGGTAAGGGTAAGGGGACTTCTTCCGAAAAGACGTCTCTGACATGGGTTTTGAATTCTTGGTTTATGTTATTTGTTGACAATAATTAATTTTGGGTTTGTTAGAATTAGTGATCTTGATCAGAATTGTTATGGCAGTGACTAGTGAGTATGCTTTTTATTATGCATGTATATAATTTTTTATCTGACTGAATTGAACCATTTGCTGAGATTCTTGTTCTTGCTAACGAGATTTTGTGTTATTTAATTAGTAGTAAGTTTCATTGAAATTAGAAATCTTGATAAGAATGGTAATTTGGATAACTGGAGTTGTTATTTTAACTTCAGAAAGTGTTTAGGATGCCAAGATATTTTGGGCCTTTGGTGGGTGGGTGGGTGTGTGTGTGTGTGGTGGTGGGGGGGGGGTGTGTGTGTGGGTTGTGTGGTGGGTGGGGGGGTGGGGTGGTCCCACGAAGGATAGGTGTGCTTTAAGTACAAAACTTTAGGTTCAGTTAGGTTTCGGTCAACTTGTGTGTCCCAAATGTTCGAAAGTGTGCTTGTGGGTCCTAGTTGTAAACGAAAGACACCAAAATGGAGAAATTCTGTTCATTGCGGTTTTAAATGTAGCTTGTGTGTATTTATGTGTTTGGTATTTTTATTACTAAACCTTCATCTTAGTGACTATCCGTAAGACACTAGTTAGAATATACCTATGTATTCTAGGGGTTATTTACTTTAGATAATCAGTAATTTAGTAGTAACAAAATGGGCCACGTGAGATATTGTACAGGTGTGCTTAGTGCTTACTTTCAAAATGCAATCCCAAACGTCTCCTTACATCAGAATGGTTATGGTGTTTGGTGACAAAGAAAAGATATTTCAGTCTTTCGCACATATCGTTATGCAGGATATAAGATCTTTAACAGACTTATACTCTGCTAAAACATAGCGTTTTCATGAATGCACTAGAATAGATAAAGAAATAACCATTTTGGTAACTTTGTACACTACAAGAAGAATTTCAGGATATACTTGCATAACCAGCAAATCATATGGGTCCACACATAGCCTTGGCATGTCAGAAATGGTACTTGTATGACTACTAGATTGATAACACGTGATACAGATTCATGTTTCGTCAGATCTTCCATAATATGAGCAATTAAGTCTTATTTTTATGCTCTGATAGGTTCGGTTCAAGATGCCTTAAACATTTGGGCATCAAAAACAAAAAACCTTTTGAATGAAGTGACATCCCCACTTATCAAGAATGTTCAAGATAATAACCCGACAATGGGAGATTCATACGAGCTCAATGACACGGAGGAATTCTTCATGGCTGAGCAAACTATTGATAGCCGAACACCACGTGGCGATCTTTCATTGGCTGCTATTGTTTCCATTGAGCAGTTTAGCAGGTGACCATAAGCTTCTAAAATGCTATTCGTTTAGCCCATCTAATACCTCAATATTTTCATCTTCAAGCACTAGTTTCTAAAAACATAAGTAAACGAAAAGATTCTAATTCTATGGAGTGCCCCTGATGCAGGATGAACGGATTGACCGGGAAAAAAATGCAGAGAATCTTTAAGGCACTCGTCCCTCCAAACGTGTCCAATGATGCTCGTAATTTGGTGGAATATTGCTGTTTTAGGTTCTTGTCTAGAGATAGTTCCGAAATTCATCCTTCACTTAAGGTTCGTGAGTCCTGTCCGTTGTCTGATTTAGCTTTTTTCTGTTCATAATTCCAGCTAGAAAGTTCTGTATGTTTTTACCATGAGAATTGAGAAGGAGATGTGGCATTCCAGCTCATTTATCTGTTAATGGGTTAATTTGGGTTAGATTTAATCTCTAAAAGGTAGAATAAAAGGAAGGCAGTCAAAGGGGATGAAAGTCATTGAAATGCATAAAACCTCCTGAATCGCTTAATAGAAAAATCGTTAGATTGTTATTTCAATCATAAAGTTTGTGCAATCATATTCAAGAGAGTTAAGTGTTGGTCCAGTTCAAGTCCATTTTGACCCAAAGCCTGCCCATTTTGCCACCTCTGAAGAGAATTGCAAAATAATCAATACAAATGGACTCTTGTATTCTTTTGGTCGGTTGGCCTAACTTTAGTTGCATAACCTATAGGGATTTTCTATATCTGTTAATGTACATCAACCTTTGTAACACATGCAGAATTCGAGAGCTCTCACTTACTATTTTGTTACATAAGATAGTTTCTTTTTATTTATTTTGAGGTCGTATATCATTATATCTAAACTCATAATAAGAATATGTACCCGTTTAAGAATACGAATAAGTTCCTTTTAAAGTGCTATGTTAATAGGAAAAAACATCTGAATTGACTCATTTGACTATTTATATTGACGTTGTTCTCACAATAGGAGCCAGCATTCCAAAGACTTATGTTTGTAACAATGCTTGCATGGGAGCATCCATACACTAGCAAGAACGAATCTCGGGGTGACATTGGAGAGAAAGCTTCATTTCAGGTTCATTTTTCTGTACGTAACACTCTTTCGTTCTCTTGTCTTACTTCTATTTTTGGTGAAGATAAGTCAGTTCTGTACAGAGCTGCGTACCAAAAGACCGAGGCTTAATGCATTTTTCCATTCCACATTTTCCGTTTTTATATCTCATTATGTGGATCTGACATACTAGGAATTAAAGCTGTGATCCACAAATGACTCAAAAAGATAAACATTGTCAGGGGTCCTTAACTCTTTTTTATTTTTTGTTAAAGAGGAAACTTGTAGGACAAGAGGCTTTTGTGCGCATAGCTCCTGCTGTTTCAGGACTAGCAGATTGGCCAACGGTGCATAATCTTTTCAAGGCTCTTGCTGGTGGTCAGAAAAGCATCTCGTTCCCAGTATGGTCTAAATACATCAGTGAACTTCTCAAGTAAGCTTCTTTATAAAACTTACTCTTTTCACTCGTTTTATCCATTAAAATATCAATCACATTGATTGAAGCTTTGGATCTAGTTTAGTTAAAGTGTTTTGAGTAGTTTAGTGTCTTTAATATCCCTTGATAATGACAAAGCAAAGAAAATTCTAGAACCAGAATTCAATTATATCAAAAGGGAAATAGTTGAACTTGTTGGAAACTCTCCAAAAAGTGTGATGTGGTATCTTCGTAATTGGCATTTCCAACCTATTTATAACAAAAAGGTTTAGATCTGGGATGTCTTTGTTTGATAACGGTCCGTCGGTCAGGTTAAACAGGTCGAAAGTTGTCTAAGATGTATCGAAATGCCGACACCCCAAATCGTCTTATTAAAAAGATTTTGTATTACCTCATATGATTCTAATAAAACAGTTTATATGCATGCTTAGTACGTTAATCATTTAATATATGAATAAAAAAGAGTAAGTGGGTCGGCCTACCCGACCCGTTTTGACCCAAACGCATTGCCACCTTTAATTTGGGGACACCCTGAAAAGCTAACGTGTAGCATTTATTTAGGAACAGAAGGATTACTTAATGTTTACAAATCTGAAAGGAATAATTTTGGTCTCCTAATGAGGATTATTTCTTCTTTGACAAATGTTTCTCGATACCGGAGAGTGTATGAAGGAAGAAAATCATACCACATAGCAGGGAGTCCTCCGATTTATGATGAGAGAATCTTATGCCTTGGATCAAGCAGAAAAAGACCCGTTCTTAAATGGGAGAATAACGTTGCATGGCCTGGAAAACTAACGCTCACCAGCAAAGCACTTTATTATGAGGTGCGTTTCAAGTGACTTTGCATATTCAAGTGATATACCAAGGACACCAAGACTAAAGGTAGCAAATTTTGACCCATTTACTTATAAATGGGGCGATTTGGGTTCAGGGTTTCCCAACCTACCAATCTTGTCACCTTGGTACTTGATGAATATAGTCGGATTTTATCATGTTTTGTTAAGATGTAGGAATTCACCTGCTCTTACAAATGTTGCAGGCAGTTGGACTTACGGGTCAAGCGGATGTTATTAGACTGGATCTTTCAAGAGATGGTTCACGAGTAGAGAAAACAAGGGTTGGACCTTTCGGTTCCGATCTTTTTGACTCTGCTATCTCTGTCACCTCCGGTCCAGAGTGAGTAAGCTTCACTAACTTGTCTTCTTTACTACTTCATCAGCAATTCAACTGGGCATTTATTACATGGGTCAAACTCTTTGGGTTCACTCGAGTGCTTTTTAATTTTATTTCTACGACTATTTGGTATTTTGGTGTATCAAATGTGATTGAAGAAGTTATGTTATTTCAACATAAATCTACTTTCTGAGTAAATTGATTTATGAGGTTTAACGAATTTACAGATGCATTGTGGGCAACTTTCGTCCCATTTGACCCGTTTCCTTTGTAACTAAGTAATATTTTTCTATCTTACCCATATACGAATTGCCCCAATGATAAGTAAAAAACGTTTCTTTTTAGACTATTTTTTTCTTTTACTTGAACATACATGCCCTACTTATCGAGTCAAAATATCATTGATACCTGAATCGCCCATTCATAACTAAACACTGTTTCTTTTAAGCTATTTTTATTAGTTTTACACTTTTACTTAAATACATGCCCAATCTGTCAGGTCAAAGCCATGGGTGCTTGAATTTGTCGATTTGGGAGGTGAAATGAGGCGAGACGTATGGTTTGCTTTCATTAAGGAAGTCATATCTTTATACCAATTCATACGAGATTTTGGACCCAAAGAAAATGACCAATCAGTAAAACATGTTTATGGTGCTCAAAAGGGTAACACAAAAGCCACATCTTACGCCGTTAATGGGATTGCAAGACTCCAAGCTCTTCAATTCACTAAAATGCTCTTAGATGAGCCTACTAAACTAGTCCAATTTTCTTTTCTACAAAATGCACCCTATGGGGATATTGTTTGCCAAACACTAGCGGTAAATTGCTGGGGCGGACAATTGATTACACGTTTAAAAGAAATTGAGTTTGATGATCATGTGTATGATATCGATGGTGGGGTGTATTTAAGAAAGTGGATGCGACATCCGTCATGGAATTCTAGTGCTTCAATTGCGTTTTGGAAGAATACTTTGATGAGACATGCCCTTATTTTGAGTAAAAATCTTGTTGTTGCTGATAAGACGTTGATAGAAAAGGCAGCAATTACGTGTAGGGATAAACATTCTGTGGTTGAGAAGACACAAGCTACAATCGACGCTGCCATGATTGAAGGGATTCCTAGTAATATTGACCTTTTTAAGGTTGAAATTCTTAGCATCTTTCATTAAAGTTTTCACACAAGCTAAGTTAATGTTTTAATCTAATGTTGCTTAAAAATTATGGTTGCTATAGGAGATTGTGCTTCCTTTGACGGTCATTGCCAAAAACTTTGGAAAACTTCGACGTTGGGAACAGCCTCACTTGACTGCATCTTTCCTTGGGTTTGTATATGCCCTCATTTACAGGTAAACATTAAAAGAAAAGAAATCGTTGCAGTTAGCTTACGACATCCCGGTTGTTATGAATTAAGTCAGGTTTGTTGAGAAAATTCGCTGTAATTTTCAACTTTCAGGAACATGTTGTCTTATGTGTTCCCTGTGACGTTGATGGCTTTGGCAACAAGCATGTTGGTGCTGAAGGGTCTCAAGGAGCAAGGCCGCCTTGGAAGAAGTTTTGGAAAAATTACCATACGTGATCAACCACCTTCCAACACAATTGAGAAGATCATAGCTGTTAAAGAAGCCATGCGTGTTGTGGAAGAATATATGCAAAGTATTAATGTTGCGCTTCTGAAAGTCCGTACTATTCTTCTTGCAGGTCAACCACAGGTTAGAAAACATTACATATCTGCCTGTTGTCACCATTTCAAATTATTTGTGTTAATGATTTAGGGGGTGTTTGGGATTGCATATATTCAGCTTATACCTATGGCCAGCACTTTAAGATAAGCACGTTAAAATATGCTTACTATAAATTGCTTACGAAGTATTTCACAAAAGAACAAGCAAATAAGCCAATCAGCCTCAACATTACAAACACGTCAGAAGTGTTTCTCTCTTATCATTAAACTTTTCAATCCCAAACACCCTCTTAGTCCACTAGGTTCCACTACTTTGCTATGTAACAGATATTTTGTTATTTGACGAACATTGAAACAACCATTTCTAAAGTCAAGTATTAAGATTTTTATAGGAAAAGAGGATTACAGCTAATCCAGTCCGCTTCTTCAGTTATGCTTATTCGTACCCAAATAAGTAAATAATAATAACCAGAATATATCAGTTTACTTGGATAGAGTTCATATCTAGATTTAAGTGCCCGCTTCTTGGTTAACGTACGTAAGTTTTATTTGTTCTTTTCCCAGATAACAACGGAAGTTGCTATGGTGCTTTTGTTCGGTTCCACTATTCTCCTCACTGTACCTTTCAAATACGTCCTTTCGCTCGTCATACTAGATCTCTTCACACAAGAACTTGACTTCAGGAAAGAAATGTTCGTGAAGTTCATAAGCTTCTTAAAAGCCCGTTGGGACACTGTGCCTGCCTCCCCTGTTTCCGTGTTGCCATTCAACTCTAACGACACCAATGGCAATCAAGAAAAGAAGGAAACAAACTCGCTAAAGTTGGAAAAAACTCAAAACAAGTAGCCAGTGATCAAGTCTAAATTATTTCCTTGCAAATTGTACAGAGATGTAGTCATTAGTAGCCACATTAGGTAGCATAAGATTGTATAGACTATAGTTGACTTTAAGATGCATATATCATATATTAAAATCATTCTTACAAAAAACCATTACTTGAATCCTTTGACCCATCATTTATAGTTTTGGTGTCATAATACGAGAACTGTTGTACTTGTGTCTGATTCCTGCATCCAGTCGAAGCCAATGTGAAAGTTTGTTATTCGTGATTTATCTGGTTTGGGGTGAAACCACGACTGGCAGTGATGCTGGTGGATGTAATCTCGGGCCATGTGGTTTAATGACAATTGTTGACAGTAGTGATCATGTGCATGCAGTTTGACATGTTTACTTCTGATGCAAAGACAATTAAGATGATACTTAGAATGGAAGAGTGCATGATTATTTACTAGTGACTGCCCTTGGTTTTGGTTTGTGTCAAGTGTGTGTTATGTAGCGCCAAACGAAGTAACAAAATTACGCATCATACATATATTGATCGTTCGAAAGAATTCTCTATAAATAGTTATCTTTTTTAGTTATATAAACAAGTTCCTTTGGCTATGGAATATCATCTTACTGAATATATAGTTCACAATTTTCTGTAGTCCAAAGAGCAATATGCCATTTATGGCAGGTCATATTTGAAACCCCTCCACCGTTTGCCTCAACGGAATGCAGTAGTAAAAAACAATGAGCATGCTAATGAAGACAGTCGCAAGATATATATTGAAAGGTTGTGTATTTTCTGTGTCATAATGAGTTACAATGATATGTTTATATAAGCTAGATAATGGGCCTACACATAATACAAAGATAAATATGTCTTTGGGCCATGAAGACTAATCCGCTAACATCCCCCCGCAGTTTGAGCGGGAGAGGAACGAACACTCAATCTGTCACGAAACTCATCAAATAAAGCCGTAGGTAGACCTTTGGTGAAGATATCCGCATACTGGTAACGAGAAGGGACATGAAGAACCCGTATGTGACCAGTGGTAACCAAGTCACGAACAAAGTGAATGTCAATCTCAATATGCTTCGTGCGCTGATGTTGCACGGGATTAGAAGAGAGATAGACAGCACTCACGTTATCACAATAAACAATAGTCGCTGTAGACAGTGGTGTATGAAGCTCCCGTAAAAGATTGCTGATCAGCTCTGACTACACCTTAAAATATATATAATATAATAAAATATCAAATATATAGTAAGAATAGTCTAAAAGC
>BQNB010042203.1:8681-46271 GCA_026074375.1 Tanacetum coccineum | reverse complement strand
ATCTGTTATTTTCTTGTAGTGTTGTTTATCTTCTTACCCAACAAGTGATTTCATCTTTTCAACATACATTCCAAACATCTTCTTCCTAAATAATCTCATAATCACACTTGCCTAATATTTTCTTTCTTATTGGCAATGATATTAACCCAAATCAATCCTTTGATTTCATCCTTATCTTTATCTTCAAACATTCCTACACATAAACCTTCACCAAATAAACCAAATCTTATCCTCAACAATGCCAACCCACATTCTCTTATACAATGTACATTCCTTGTACTTGTTTACTTTAATGCCCCATACATTCCCAACCAAGATATTTAATATCTTTTCAAAACATTCTCCACCATTCATTCACTATACACCTTCTTCCTCACAACATTCAAATTACACAAATTTGAATTTCACACACACACTTCATCATCTTAACCCTTGATCAACCTGTTGGGGTCAGTTCCTAAGCCATTCAATCTCTTATTAGATTTAAACATAAAATCCCCAAAGTATTAATCAAGCTGAAGAAAGTTCAGTTTGAGTCGCTGAAGAAAGCTCAGCTCCAGTTCTTTAGGTACTTAGAAGATCAAGATCATCTTCACTTCAGTTTATGTGGCGGTTCAGAAACTGAAGACAAGACCTTAGCAAGAGCTTCAATTCAGCTTGGTTGACAATTCCAAGCTGAACGATGTCTATCTCTTTAATAGAAGATTGAAACAAAATGTTTCACTTCTAGAAGGTTTACAAGGCGGGAAAAAGATTGCTTTATGTCAAAAGGAATAAAGCAATCTCCTTGGAAATAGATACTTCTAAAGTTGGTATAGAAGTACAATAACTTTCCTTAAAGGACTGTACCTAGTACCTTAGCTGCATTAATTGGTATCTCAACCACCTATTGGATGCATGACACGCGTAATAGGTTAACTTGTAAACCCTAATTCCTTTGCCTATAAAAGGAAAGGGATATCAAGAGTAAATGCTATCTTTTCCAATTAATGTGAAACACAATGAAGAGTTCATTTATCTCTCAAAAACCAAAATAGAACTACTGAAGCTGAAGCTTCAGTTCTAGTTAAGTTGTTTGTTTTCTTACTCCTACAACTTTGGTTAGAGATTAAGTTCGAAGGAGATAACACCCTAATTGTCATTCAACCACCTTGCTATTCCGCAAGCAAGGTGTGTCATAGATTCTTTATTTGATTCTAATAAAAGTCTATGCATTGAAAAGTACTTCTGTGTGTTTTAAACTTGTTCTTTATATTGTTTATATATATTTGTTTAAAAATCACTTTGTTGCTATGAAATCTGATTAGTTTAAAGTTGATAAACCTTATATCAGATTCCAAGGGACCAACAGATACATTCTAATCGAGCATTTCCATATTCGGTCCTCACAGCCTCAACTTCCACCTATTGACATTAAATAAACAAGAGAACATATACATAAACTCCATACACTGTGGAAGACGGTATTAGGACCCATAACCCGTGGAAGATGGTATTGGGAGTTACTTACTTTTTTTTATGAAAGCACTTACACAAACATGTGTCATGATACTAAAAAAATGTAGCTCAGAGAGTTCATACTAACCAGTTGAGCATTAATTTCGTCCTGCAATCTCTCTATATCAGACTTTAACCGGTTCACAACACTTCCTTGCAAACGCAATTGAAAAAAATGTTGAGTATTAGCTTTTTCTAATGAAGCTGAACCGAGAAAAAAACATGATTTGACACCAGATGAGAGAAAGGCTGCTAACTTAATCCATTACGATCTCAAAGTCCTCATCATGTATGACTTTCCAGATGACCAAATGAAATTGGTCCATAAACTTCTTAACACTAAATCTTCTCCTGGGATGACGAATAAAGTATCATGAGGCCCCTCGGATGTGAAAGATAGGAGGGTCATGACTAAAAATATGTTACAACACTTTCAAATTCAAGGATGGTGAAAATCTAACACAAACTTTCACCAGATATAAAGCTTTGATGAATGAGCTAGTAAATGATGGCATCAAACTTTCAAAGCTTGAAATAAATAATGGTTTTATAAATAGGTTGCCAAAGAAGTGGCTAAGCTTTTGTCAAAGTCTCAGAAACACAAATCATGTGAAAGATATTGAACTTGCTTCTCTATTTGCAAACTTAAATATGAATAAAACCTCATTGACAGTATTTATGACACTAAAATGAAAAAGGCTCTCACCACTACAACTTCCTTATCAACTGCCTTCATCTCAACCTCTATTGTTCAGGACTTTCAAGATAGTCCTGATGATGAAGAGGATACAAGAAACAGTCAAGAATACTTAAAAGACCTCAAAGAGGTATGACAACCGTGACTTGAGCAGGTTAGTAAAACCTTTAGAGTTGACTAAAGTATTTATATGTGTTATAATTATGAGCTAATGTGATCTTAAATGCGTATTTGATATCAATCCATGACGCGTGTTCATCTTATTGTGATTGAGTTATGGTTTTAGTTGCTATTTCATTTCGTTTTACATTTTGTGACTATAGAAATGATAGCATGATTATATTCGTTATCGTGTTATTTGGTGAATAATTATAGTATGAGCGTAAAGAGAATATAGTGTATTCTTAGGAATGAATTAAGTCTAGTATTTAAATTAGTTAAGCATTCATCTTTCTAAATTAGGAAAGTAATACATGAAATGAAATTTATAAATAGTAAGTTTATAACTAGTTTTTATTTAAAAGGTCTACTAAATTAATAAAAGGTTTTTATAAAAATAACAAAATAAGGGTAATTATACATTTAATAATAATTTAAAAAATAATAATAATAAAATATATTATAAGGAGGGCGGTTTTAAGAAGAAAAAAAGGAAAAAAAAGTCAAAGTCTAACAGAAACTAGTATTAGATAAGGATTAGGAATTAGGGTATAAGTAAGGTATGGAAAGTGTGGTAAAGGGTTTATAATCATAATATAGTCATAGTAGTCCATCAATTGATTGTTACATCAACTTGGTCGTTTAGCCTAATCACGTGTAACACGCGTTTTATTTGTGTTTAGTTGATTGCGAGGAATTTATGAAGTAGCTGTTCATCAGGTGAGTTTCATAGTCCCTAAACAGTTTCCCCTCTTTAATATTGGAATTGAAATATGCCAAATGTTTTTGAAATGTAACATTGCTGTGAGTATGTGTTTTAAATTGCGTATGACATTACGATACTATTATAGACTATGTGTTACATGTTGGTATTGAATTGGATTGGATGAGTACGCCTACTCAGTTTTTATTTTGTGGTATGATTTGGATGATGGTACGCCACTCAGTGTTACTTATATAAGAATTGGATCGGATGAGTATGCCTACTCATGTTGGATTATGTGTACCAAGGGGATCGGACGGGAACCCTCCCCAGTGTGTGAATGTGTTGATTTATTTTGTTGCATGCTAGCATTGGGTCATGATAGTTCATTATTGTCCTACCTTGTTTTGTTAATCACATTAAAAACGAGTATAATTGTGAGTCTAAAACCTATGACTCTCACCAACATATTTGTTGATGTTTTAAGCATCATTTTCAGGTGAGAATCTAAAGGAAAGTGAAGTTAGAAAGCTTGGCTAGTGAGACCGTAGGCTTGCCATGAGAGTTATCTCCTAGTTTTCATAGCGTACTTTGTTTGAATTGATACTTTGAATGTAATTGACTGTTTAGGTTTTGAGGTATTTTCGTTTATGTCTTTGTATTGGCGTGACTCTTTTACCTCAATACAAGACCCCTTTTTCTTATTTTAGGTATTGTCATGACACTTTATGTCCATTTTTGTTTTGCTTAATGCAATTGTAAGTTCTCGCTTTGTTTGACACCGAAATAATTTGTGTATTTTGAGATGATACTCATAGACGTTAACGCCTATGTTTTCGCCTAGGCGTGTTAACCGATTGGTATCAGAGCCGCAGGTTGTAGAGAAGTAGGTGGTGGAACCTAGACTATAACCTAAGAGTCCTTCATATAGCTGCATAATAGGATCTATGTGTTCAGCTATCCAGGCATTTTGTTTTCTTGTTTTTTTTCTAACTTTGATTTCGACCCACGGGCTACTTGATATCAGAAGATCTAGAAGAGGAGCCAATTGAGGAGGAGCCTCTCAAGGAACCGAATGAGGAAGGTTAGAAAAGGAGGCCGACACAGATCTCCTATCGGATTCCTCTAGCAGGTCTGTACCCGCGAGTCCATTGACTTTGAAAACGGGACCCAATCATAAGTATTTATCCCGTCTTTTACCCTCGCACGTTGCTATCAATGATTTCTTTTGGATATTACATCTTTTGGGCACTTCGAGACCTTCGTTTTCTTTTTGTATTTTTCGATTTTATCTTTATATAAATAAATATTGTTTTGATGGAGCATCGTTTCTGTGTTATATTGGAGTGGTTTAAGATGTGAAATGTGGTATATGTGCATATATGTATGTTATCATTGAGATGTGTAGTCTTGGAAGCAAGTACACATGTGAAAGGATGCACTTATAATTATGGGTGGCCAACATAATTATAAAGGCCATCATACACGTAGACTTGTGACCATGATTACATTGATCGGTGTTTGCATGTTAGGTGGTAGTGTAAGATGTTGTATTATGTGTGGTTAGGATATGGATAGTTGCGTAGTTAGTAAGTTTCCCTTCTATCTATCGCTTGCGGATACCCCGAATACATGTTATTACTATTATTACGATTATTGAGTTTGTTCGTCTGCTCGATTATTCGTTCGGATACATAACCCTCATTTTAGCATTCCTTGTTCGTACCATGTCGGCACGGATGTTCTATCATTCCCATTCAACATCTTGATATATATTGGTTATTTGGATCTGCTGCTTTTGGTTATTGTAACATTTCATTGGTTCTTTCCTTGCATTGATTTTTTTGTACGAATATTTATTTTTCTTTCAAGCACTAATTGTTCATAACATATTAGTGTGGGTATTTACTCTCATCTTTTTCACATCCTTTGGTTTTCGTAACATGTTTGAGACATGTTAGTACCGATGCTTTTCTATGGTTGTTCTTTTGATCGTTAGTACGGATGAGTCTTTACGTTCTTCTTTTGGTTCGTAATGTCTTTGCAAGAATTTCACTTGTACGTGTTCGTTGACTTTATATTTGACATAGGTTTTTGTACTCTCTTTCGCCTTTAAATCATAGATTTGTGTTAGAGACCTTACGGTATTTTGCAATTCCTTTTGGTATTACGATGTCCCTTGTTGAGTAACATATTTGTGGAAAACTAGAAGGGGGGTTGAATAGTTTACCACTTTTTAATTTATGGTTTTAAAGTGTTTGTAAAAATTCTATATTCAACTTTATGTGAATTTAACACTTGCACAATATGAACAATATACTTATCTAGACAATTAATAGGATAATATGAGAAAATAATGTAAGACAAGAGATAAGAGTAAGAACAATCAAACCACAACGCGAGGATTTATAGTGGTTCGGTAACAAAGCACCTCTTCGCCCTACTCCACTCCTCGAGCACCTAACTCGAGAGTTTTCTTCACTATGTCAACAAGCTCCCTTAAAGGGCAAAGAAAAACTCGTACACAACTTTTGCTAAATAATTTTTTGGACACTAAGCTAGATGTCGAGTTTTCTAATCTTAAGCTAGTAACCAAACAAATTGTTGCCTTTTAGTATATTGGTTTTTAAGGTTAAGTGGAGGGTGGTAGAGGGGGGGGGGGGGGGGGGGGGGGGGGAGGCCTAGTTGGGGGGGGGGGGGGGGGGGGGGTGTAGGTGGGGTGGGGGGGGTGTTGGGGGGGGGTGGGGTTGGGTGTGTGTGGTTTGGGTGGGGGTGGTGGGGGTGGTTGTTTTATTTGGGGGGGTTGTGGTGTTTTGCTGCGTGAAGCACAATTATGTGTATGCTAAGCTCGAATATGTGGGCTATTACAACTTCACAACTTCACTACACAACTTTGCTTCACGACTACACAACTCCTTCACACCTTAGTTTTCTTCACATCACTACTTCACTACTTTACTTCTACTTACACACCTAACTATCACAACTTGGATGAATCACTAAGATTCAACTATACTTACAACAATCACCAAGATCTATCTACTACACAACTTTACAAGATTTACAAATGATTTAGAAGTTATGATATGGATGCATAAGATAGCAACAACACACAAAGTGTATACTCTTCTCTTGATGATGGAAGTATTCTTCTCTTGCACTTGAATTGAGCTTGGATCTACTTGGAAACAAAGCTTATGATTAAACATCCCAAACAATTTTGATAGATGTTTGAAATGTTTTTATCAGAAAGAATGAATGCAAAAGGTGAGAAAATAGTGGGGAATACTCCAGTATTTATAGGGCAAACTGGAGGAGCGTCTACCTATGGGCGGTCCCCTTAAATAGGTGGGCAGTCCTCTTAATTTTAAGAGGGTCGCCCGTGTATTTAAAGGGGCCGCCCTAGACTAGGGCGCTCCCCAGTTTGTCTTTTTGTGTAGGGAGAATTTTTTGAAACTTTCTAGCCGTTTTAAGTCCGAAAAATTTAAATTTCAAAATGTTTATTTTAAATAAAATATTTCTTTTAATTGTAGAAAGTGTTTTGTAATGTTTATAAAAATTGGTTACAACATTTTATAAAATTAGGTTAATTTTTTATTCCGTTTATTCATAATGCATTAAGCATTTTATTTATCAGACCTTTAAGCGATATGGATTTTCGAAATGAAAATTTACTACTAATTACTTGTTTACGTTTAATTTTACATTGAACGTTTTTATATTTTTATGATTAAATCAAACGAAAGACTTGAAAATATTAATAATGTTTTTAGGCATTATTTCTATCAACAATCTCCCCCTTTTTGATGATTACAAAATTTAAACTCATTAAATATAAAATTATTTTTAAACAAGTATTTAGTGAGTTTTATGTCATTTCTCCCCCTTTTTGTAGAATCAAAAAGGCATCGTCGAGAATTGCTAGTAAAATCGATAGAATAAATGCTCCTCCTTGATGTAAGCTCCCCCTCGTTCGAGGGCACCAAGGAATCGAGCTATGGTTTCTTGGCTACAAAAACGAGTTAGAACAATACAAATATTTCTAACATGTAGCAAGAAGGAAGGAAAAATATGACAAGTGCAAGCAAACATCAAAGCAAAAGATACTTCATTCATTTAGGACAATGTGTGTGAACTACACACAAGCATACATAAAAGGAAAAATAAATATGCTTTAGAAGCATATTAAAACATAAAAAAAAAATCCTAAAAAGCCATAGAAGTATTTTTGACTTTTGCTTAACGACACAAACGGGTTTTGACGATTATTTAAGAGGCATATTACTAGATTAGTGGTTGGAGAGTTGGAGCGGAGGCGGTTGTGGAGGGATAATCTCTTTGAACTCTAGGAGGTGGATGAGGTCGAGTGAGGAGGAATTTAATCCAATTGATATCCTCACTTAAAGCAAGAAATTGTTTTTGGGTGAAGATGCAACAAGGGCAATACCCAACATGGGTTTCCACCTTGTTAATGGTTGAGGGTGTGTGGTAGTTTTGGAGATTAAGTGATGAGTGAATGTTGTTTTTTGTTAAAGATGCATGGCTACATGTTTTGATAGGTCTTGTAGTTGATTAATGTCATCAACTAGGCTTTCTCTACTTGGAGATAGCGAGGTGTGTAGATGATTTTTGATTGTGTCACTTGAGGTGGAGCTTGAGTGTGAGTAACATGTGAATTGATGGGTGAGATGGGAAGTTGAGGATGTGAGACAACTTGTGGTGATGTGGGAGTGTCCTTAATGTAAAGGATTTTGGTTGTCACTTGAGGTTGAGCTGAGTGAGTAACATTGTGAAATGATGGTTAGATGGGAGATGAAGGCTGATAGCAACTTATGATTGATATGGTAGTGTCCTTGATGTAAGGAATTTGGTAATGTTTGAATGGGTGATTTGGTTTTCTTGAGATGTTTTCCATAGATGATAGAGTGAGTTTTGGCATGTGTAGTTGAATTTGCATTGAGCACATTAGATTGTTGCAAAGTGTTTAGATTCTCCTCCAAATGGGTTTCACACTCAATTTGGCTACCCTTAATGGTTTGGATGTGGGTTTGTTAGGAGATGTCATTGGTGAGGATGATTGTGATGATGATGGTTGATGATGTATTTATAGTAGAGGAAAGGTTTAAATTAGGAAAAATGAACATTTAAAGGATCAAATCCAAGAAATGTTTTTAATTTTTAGAAAACAATAGCTAAGGGCTTGTTTGTTAAAAAAATTTATTAAGTCATGTTTAATTAAAAGATGACTTAATACAGACAGTCTCAGTTTTATTACTTAATATTTTCAGTCATATTTCTTTATTAAGTCACAAACAAACAATTTTCACATGACTTAATCAATTTAGTTTTTTTTCATATTAAGTCAATTAAGTCTTTATCAAACACCCCTAAGTCTAGAGGGTAATTTGGTCCAGGGTGAAAAATAATTTTTTCCCGTGAATATGCTATGCCGTCCCTTTTAATTAGGGGTCGTCCCCTTAAAGATAAGTGGACACCTCCCATTAGAATAAGGGGTCCGCTACTGTATTTCTCAAGATATTCCCAAAAATCAATGTTTCATTAAAAATTATGTATGAGGATTCTGTTTTGGTGTTAATTTGCAGCAAGTCCATCCTTTTATGGCAATTAAGACTTTTACACATATCATTAAGCTTCAACATTCACATATATATGACAAGTTTGCAGGAAAAACTATTCATATAATTTGCATAATAATCATAATTGAAGACTAAAAAGTGAAGAGCATATAAAATAGTAACTAGATATAATGCACAAAGAATTTTTCTTGACAAGAGGGTTAAGTTAAAAACGAATCAAACTTTTGTGCAAATACTAGTGTGTGCCTAAGTACGACAAATGTGGAGTAGCGATGTAAAACCTAAGAAATAATCCAAGTGCTCCTTGATTTAATTTTGCTCAACCAAGATTGTCGATAATATATATTAGATTATATATTTCGACAACAAGTAAGAGAACATTATGCATATGTGAAAAATGTTTTTAGCATATCTCAACAATATATGAAAATTGATTTTCATGTGCTCCTAGTTGCGAGAAAGACTTTTTAGAAAATAATAGATTGGGACTATTGTATATATGTATAATGAGATATGCATTTAGATAGATGAATTTGTAAAAGTTTGCATATAGACTTTTCCCAATCTTGTGTTTTTGTGTAAAGTAGAAACCTAGACACAAAGAGAAAAAGAGAAAAAAAATTGTCAGTCAGGTAGGTGACATTAAAGTCTGGCTGGTCCCCTTAAAATTAAGGGGGCCGCCACTTGTTAAGAAAGATTTTCTCAGATTTTTGACCAACAGTTCTTTGATGATGATTATTTTTTTATTATGTCGAAAACTTAATCAATTTGTTCCATCATTCCTAGACCTAGACGTAAGTAGTTAAATAGCTCACGTTTAAGCGGTTTAGTTAGAATATCGGCTATGTTGTCTTCCGATGAGACCTTTTCTATAGAGATATTTCCTTTTTGAAAATTATCGCGAAAAAAGTGATAGCGAATCTCAATCTGTTTTGTTCGTGAGTGTTGAACGGGATTCTTACTTGAGTCTATAGCCCTTTTGTTATCGCACATTATTGGAATGTTGTCTAACCTTAACGCCTAAAAAAAAAATAAAAAAAAAAAAAAAAAAAAAAGAAAAAGAAAATAAAAAAAAAAAAAAAAAAGAAAAAGAAAAAAAAAGAGAAAAAAAAAAAAAAAAAAAAAAAAAAAAAAAAAAAAAAAGAAAAAAAAAAAAAGAAAAGAAAAAAAAAAAGGGAGAAACGGATATACTACAAGACTTGTTTTTCCATCCATAGGGCTTGTTGACAGCCTTTCCGTTGCTTACTATTCCCGCTTCGGTTATTTGAGATGGCGAAGAGCGGTGTTGCTCTTCGAAAACCAAGATGTTAGGCAACATCCCAAAAAACGTGCAAACACCACTAGTGCATCCTTGCGATCTACGAAAACTCCCCATGATTTCCGAATCGCATACGCTATGTCTTCTAGTCGATCCCTTAGGATGCCATAATCCTAAATTGCGTAGTGCCTTTAAAGTCATCGAAGATACGTTAACCGCTTCCTAGGTGAGAGTTGGGAAGTCCTCTTGAAAGCTGCGAAACCCTAATAGAATGAAAATAAAAATTAGAAATTAAAAAAAACTTACATAAATTTGTGGGTGTTAGCATGAATCCGGACAGCACAACGATTCCCCATCTTCTTTCTCATGATGGGTGAGCCATATATTGTTGTTGTTGAATTTTGATTTCTTAGATCCATGTGTTTTAGAGAGAGAGTGGGAAGGAGTTAAAGATAATGGGTTGGCTGAGTCTTTTGATTATCTCTATTATTCATTGTTGTTGTAACTACAGGGACTGTTCAAATCTATACCTGTTATTTTGTTATTTTGATTATCTCGATAGCAATCTGTGCATTCTTGGTAGTAATCTTCGATACAACTCTTTGCTTTTGAATCATTAGTACTGCTTATTAAATGATGGAAACTCTGCATTCATGGCTCTGGAACTCTTCTGTACTCTACAAAACGCAATTTTGGAATCGAAAACTTGATTGCAGCATCATTAATACTGCCCATTCAAATCCCCCAACTCAATCTTATATAGTATAAGATATTGATTGTTGTTTCTTACCAAAAGTGTTTCTCAAGGCTTATTACATAACAAACGGTAAGGTATTATTCTTACCTTTCAAACTAACTCGAAAGGCCGGTTCTATAAGGCTCGTTAGAAACCACATGGTAAGGCATTATTCCTACCTTCTTTTCTAAGTTAAAATTATGATAATAATAATAATAACTGAATATTTATAATTCCTAAACTAATTATGTTTCCTAAATCCAATAAATTATGGTGATATGATCATTATTATTTCATACGTGGAAGGGCAATCCCATTGCCGATGCACGAAGGAGTCATAATTGTGGACTTGTGGTGATGGTGGAACACATACTAGCAAATGCTTAAATATGAAAATCATGTTCAAATTTTTTTTTTAAATATAAACTTATTTTTTAACATCATTAATTTTTAGCATAGCGTTAGTGTTCTGAGTGTTGTTGGTCGAGAGAACCCCGGTGGTACAAGGGTTGTTTGTGGTCCACATATACTTGGTGGTCAAGGGGTTGTTGGTGTAGTGATAAAGACCGTGATGGCGGCGTTCGCGATCATTGTGACATTGGGGTGCTTATTATGTTGCCAATATCAAAAGAATAGTGTTTGTGATCTCTTTTCTTTTTCTTTCAACTATGTTTAATTTGATTTATTATGTTAGAAGTTTAATTTAATCCATTATATGCTAAAATGATTAATATTATTCTTAACGTTTATATATTCAAATAGTATTAATCGTTTAGCATATAATGTATTAAATTTGTAAAATAATAAATAAATCAACTCAACATAGTTAAATGGAAAAGAAAAGAGATCACAAACTATTCTTTTGATATTGGCAACATAGCAACCATCCCACACATCCGAGTGTCAATATGATCACAAATGCCACTACGGTCTATATAAGCCCCACCTACCACCAAAAGCCCTTTGACCACCAACACATGTGGACCACAAAAGGCACCACTACCCACCAGGCCTGTTGGGCCGATTCAGAGCCTAGTAATCAGCGCCTAGATTTAAACAAAAATTAAGTTAAGTATTGAAGGACCCGCTGAGTGGCATCAGCGAGTAATGAAGGACTCTTTGAGTGCAAAGCATCAGCGAGCTCTTCAAACATATTGAAGAACCTCTGAGTACTAGGACTTAGAGGTTATGAAAGGACTCTCCGAGTGCAAAGAATCAGAGAGCAACGTCAGACGTATTCAAGTCAAAGACATCGTTAAGGAAGTCAAAGACCACTTGAAGCCATACTCGTCAGCTGGGATGGATATCAGCTGGTATATAGAAGGAATACGCTGAGGTTCTAAGGAGAGTCAGAGGTGGCAATACTTTGACTATCCTATTACCCTTTGGAGAAGAGCAAGCTGAACTTAATCTTCTCTGAGATTTTAGGCGGGATAAGTTAATACTCCCTTCGTCCCTAAATAAGTGTCCACTATTGACTTTTGAAGTCATTATTTTGCAACTTTGACCTTAATTATTTCTTTTTGTGTTATGTAATACTTGATGCAAAATATATGAATAGATTGAGTTTTAAATGTATTTTCATTGATATAGTTTTCATTAAGTGTTATATAACATAAACAAGATAATTTAAGGTCAAGGTTGATGGAAAAAGACTCTAAAAGTCAATAGTGTACACTTATTTAGGGACAGAGGGTGTAAAGCTTATTGGCGGGACAATAAGGCATTTGACTTAAAGTCTGAACACAAGTACGAGTTGGTAAAAGTAGTGAACAGTTGGCAGAACTGTTCACTAAAGTATGGGCGGGTAGTTCCTAAGAAGGGACGTGCATTAAATACCTCGTACATCTTCCACTAGAATATTGACACGTTGCAACTACCCCCACTAAGGACGCAACCTCGTATTAGTATAAATAGAGAATATTATAAGAAGTAAATGTCATCACTTTAATTGTTGTTATTATTATTGTATTTACTCCTTTCGAACTTAACAGAGGTCAGCTGTCTCAATTAGCTGTCCAGATAAGTTCGCTTGTAAACTTGATTCATTAGTCAAGTTTACTTGTTCGAAGGGTGATCTTACATTGTCATTCAACTTGTGCGATCCATAGCACATTGTAATACTTTGATTCTTATCAATAAAGCATTACACGATTGAAAAGTTATTACTTGTGTTATTTGACTATTGTGGTAAGTGTTACGTTCCATAATAGACATTAGATTGGGACTTTCAATTGGTATCAGAGCAGTGTCGAGTCATAAAATCTTTAAGAAACTGCTCTTTGTTTTAAAACTACTCGAGATCCTATCATGTCTCGAACCGTACCACCTATCCCACCACCACTAGGAACTGGTCCTGGCAGTCCGAGTAACCCTAATGTTAATAGGGTTGACATGATGCCTAATATTAAGACCACCAACACTTCACCTACAATCAATGTATCCCGAAGTGTTGATGATGATCTTCTTCTTCCTCAACTTCTTGATTCTAGAGGAGGATCTCATATCACAAATGTTCCTACATTTGATAAAGATGACTTTACAAGTTGGAAAATAAGATTTTTGGTATTTCTCGATGGCCTTGAACCTTATCTAATCACAACTTTAGAAAATGGACCATTTGTTCCAATGTCATACTTGTCTACTCCTGCTAATCCATTGCCAAAACGTCAAAATCAATGGTCAAACGCTGAAAATTGTCTTGCTAACCAAGACAAAAGACTAAAAAGAATAAAATATAAAATATGTCTACCAAACGATGTTATGAAATCTGTCATAAAATATAAAACTGCAAAAGAAATGTGGACTGAACTTTGCTTGGCCTATGAAGGACCATCTGACACTAAAGACACCAAAATTGCTGCCTTGAGGCTTAAGTTTAATGCTTTTAAGGCACTTGAAGGTGAGAAAGTCAATGGTACTTATACTCGACTAAAATGTTTGTTAAATGACCTTGAAAATAATGGGGTGATCATTTCTCAATCTGAGGTCAATGCCACGTTTGTTAACAACTTGCCAAGCAAATGGATGAGTATGAATCAAACCCAGAGAGCCAACAACTCTATCAAAAATGATAGTCTGGCTGCTCTTTATGGCAAGTATCACTATGAGGAAGGTCTGATTGATGACATCTATGCGTTTAAAACACAAAGATTTGCCATTCAGGCCTCAAGCTTAAAAGCCTTGATTTCTAACAATCATTTTCAGGACAGTGACTCAGATGTTGAAGAAGACAACATTATGGAAAACTAGAAGGGGGTTGAATAGTTTACCACTTTTTAATTTAAGGTTTTAAAGTGTTTATAAAAATTCTAGATTCGACTTTATGTGAATTCAACACTTGCACAATATGAACAATATACTTATCTAAATAATTAATAAGATAGTATGAAAAAAATAATGTAAGACAAGAGATTAGAGTAAGAACAATCAAACCACAACGCGAGGATTTATAGTGGTTCGGTAACGAAGCACCTCTTCGCCCTACTCCACTCCTCGAGCACCTAACTCGAGAGTTTTCTTCACTATGTCAACAAGCTCCCTTATGGCAGAGAAAACCTTACACAACTTTCTCTTATCCTGATTTCTGACACTAAGCTAGATGTCGAGTTCTAATCTTAGCTAGAATCAATCTACCATAACTTTACAACTTCACTATACAACTTGACTTCACGACTTGATCATGACTACACAACTTCTTCACACCTTAGTTTCTTCACACCACTACTTCACCAAGCCACTACTATAATCACACCTAACTAACACTACTAGGAAAGATCACCAAGATCTAACTATACTTACAACAATCACCAAGACCTAACAACTACACAACTTTACAAGATTTACAAATGATTTACAAGTTATGATATGAATGCAATAAGATTGCAACAACACACAAATGTGTAATACTTCTTCTCTTGATGATAGAAGTATTCTTCTCTTGCATTTGAGGAATTGAGCTTGGATCACTTAGAAACAAAGCTTTATGATTAAATGATCAAAGAATTTTAGTGAGATGTGTGAGCTGTTTTAGAACAGAAAGAATGAGTGCAAAAGGTGAGAAAATAGTAGAGAAAAGTCCAGTATTTATAGGACAAACTGGAGGAGCGTCTACCTATGGGCGGTCCCCTTAAATAGGTGGGCAGTCCCCTTAATTTTAAAGGGGCCGCCCGTGTATTTAAGGGGGTCGCCCTAGACTAGGGGCTCCCCAGTTTGTCTTTTGTGTAGGGGGATTTTCTGGAACTTTTCTAACTGTTTTAGGTTCGAAAATTTAAATTTCAAAATGTTTATTTTGAATAAAACAATTACTTTTTACATGTAGAAAATATTTTACTCATTTTAGTTAAAAATTTTTTAACATCTTTAAAAAAGTGTGAGGTTAATAAAAATTTCCTTTGGATCATGAAAATGCAATAATCATTAAGTTATTCCATACCTTTAAGTGATAATAATTTTCGAAATGAAAATTTAACTGACTAAGTTAATTGTTTACGCTTAATATTTTACATTGAACGTTTTATATTTTGTGAATATCAAAACGTAGAAAGATATGAAAAATAATAATAAATTATTTTAACATAATTTCTATCATACAATGAGTAATGTTTGTGGGATGAATTGATCCAAATGAGATGGTTAAAACCTATCCATTGAAGCTGAGGATTGTGTTCTTGGTATAAAGACTAATAAGTTTGAAGTGAGTTGGTGTCTCTCGCTGCCACAAATGCAAAGAGGATCATGATTGGCGTCACACAGAAGACGGACTCATTTGCATTAGAGTTTTTGTGTTATGCAAGATATGCATGAAGCAGATCAAGAGTGGTAAATATGCAAATCCTTTACGAGCTTGACATCAGTCACAAATTTGCTCCATTCCGGTGGAAGACTGTTTAAGAACTTTGTATTCACTTGAAATTGCTCGATTTTCATGTCGTAGATGTTTATATCATTAATCAGCTGAGTGAATCTTAAGTAATACTTGTGAAGTGTTTCCCCCTTTATGTGAGTAAACTTATCAAATGCATCATACAACTTACATTCTCTCTCATGCTTAGTCAAAGAGGTACCTTGCATCAGTAATTGAACTCTTTCCCATAAATCTTTAGCAACTATGTGATGATTCACTAGTGAATAGATATCAGCTGGTAGACCTTGAAGAATGATATTGGTTGCTTTCATATGACAATCAGCTTGGATTTTCTCAGCAGCAGATAATTCAGCATATTTCTTTGTTCTGGTTACTCCATTCTCTTCAATAGTAGGCCAAATGAGTGGACCATTTTCAACTGATTCAAGTATCATTATCCCATGCTCTCTATTTTGCATGTAAAGTTCCATTCGACTTTTCCAAGAATTATACAAGTCCTTGTCCAACATTGGTGGACGATTGTCAGCACCAGAGAGTATCATGTACTCAGCAAGAGTATTCTTTTGTCCAGGTGGAATAATTGAATCCATGTTGATTTGATGATATTAGATTACTTGTGGATCGAACGGTGATTGAAAGTAATTGTGTTGATTAGTGAGTTGTCTTGTGAGTGTTGTAAGTCTTGAAACTACACGGGATTTTACAACTCTTGATAAAACCAGGAAGACGATTGAATGTTTCACGGGATTTTACAAATCAAAGAGATAAACCGTATAATTTACCTTAGCAAATTTGAGTTTTGAATTGAGTTCAAGTGAATTAATTTTCCTTTTAAAATTTGTTAAATCGCCTTCTAAAGACAATTGTTAAATCGCCTTGTAAAGGAAGTTGATAAATCGCCTTGGCTTGGAAAACTGCTAAATCGCCTTCTATAGGAAATTGTTAAATCGCCTTGTAACTAGAAGTTGATAATTCGCCTTGCAATGGAATCTTGATAAATCGCCTTGTACTAGGAAATTGCTAACTCGCCTTGCAATAGGAAATTGTTAATTCGCCTAGCACTACTGCTAACTCGCCTTGCACTAGGAAACTGTTAATTCGCCTTGCACTAGCACTTTGTTAATTCGCCTTCAACTGCCAATTGCTAAATCGCCTTGCATAAGAAACTTGCTAACTCTCCTTGTACAATAAAATTTCTAACTCGCCTTCAACTGGTACGAAACTCAAATCTTTCAAAACACAAAAAAACTCACTTTTGATCGTTTTTACCCAAAATTTCTTGTACAACTAGTATTACTAAGCCTATAGGTACCTTAAAAATACAAACTTTATGGATCTTAAGCCAAAAATTTTAAAATCAAGAATTGTACTTTTTAAAGCTATTCGAACACAAAAGTTGAACAAAAATGATGTTTTTCTTGATTCAAAGCATGTACACCTATATCTTAAAGATACTAGATCAGATTTATCTTTGTAAATGATCTTTTAGTGTACCTAAACAGCTTCGAAAACAAAAAAAATAAGAAGAAAGAGTACGGGTAAAAAAACAACTAAGAAACAAAACACAAAACTTAACAAATCACTCCATGGCTCTTGATACCAATTGTAGAATGTGCTAGCAATCTATAACACCAAATACCAATGAAGAAATTCTAGAGAGAGAAAGTAAATGGGAGGAAGGTTCTAGTGAGAGAAAGTAAGAAAGAAAGAAAGATTAGATTATGTGAAAATGAACTAACTAACCAACCAACACCCTCTCCATGTGTGGAGAGGGTATTTATACTCATACATGTAACCGGCCATGGGCCTCTCAAAAGGCTTTCCATGGTCCTTTAGCCCGATTAGATTTTTATCTTAACCTTATGATTAATCTACGAGCTACGAATAACTATATTGGTAGTGACCGATACTTTTCGTGTTTCTAACGTAAACATACTATTATTTTTCTATATAGGTAATAATGCCTCGCAAAATATCAGATGTCCACAAAAACACTAGAAGCTACATTCCAAAAATTTCCGATGAATACAATAAACCACTAAAACGTATCTTTGAATTCTTTGATAATCGTTGTATTCATGAGGACAATTAGTGTTTTTTTTCTCCAGATTTGAATTGGACGATTTGAACTGATGATAGGTCCATATTTAGTCATATTGAGTTTGATTGCCTTCTCAAAACTAATGAACAAATTGTTCCTCGTTTTATTCTCAAGTTCTACAGTCAATATCGTATCAATTATGATTTGCAAGGTCAAATGTTTGTCGAGTTTGTCATTCAAAATCAACTCTTTTCTTGTTCTCTCGAAGAATTTGGTCAAATCCTCGATGTTCCTTACAAAGGTGATTGTTCTTTCTCTGACAAGTGGTCACTTGACGACTTGCCATTTAGTGTTCCAACGGATGGTCCTTATCAAACCAATCGTCCTTCTGCTGATGACATAAAACTCCTCGTTCAAATCGAACGATAGGGTGTTGTCACTCGCATTCGTCATGAGCAAGAGATTGTTGTTGAGGACAATCAAATCTTGACTCGTGAAATCATCGATATTATGAAGACATGGGTCGACATAATTTGGGAAAACGTCTTTTATCTTGGGGGTAACCGGCGATCGATTCCTCCCCCTCATCGCGTGTAGGTGTCATATGCTCTGAAGAATTGCCACCATTTGAGGAAGAATGTGACCACAAAATACAATCTTGCTTTCTTCATTGCTAAACGAATGGAGTTCGTCACTAAACAAGCTCGGTTAATCCTACTTACTGGTCAGTTATATTAAACTACGTGCATAGTTATGACCCATATCATGTCCGAAAATCCTGAGTTGTCGAGTTAACTTTACGTCTTGCACGATCGTGTCATGTATCCTCTGGCTGCTTAACAAGAGAGAAAAGTACCTAAAAGATTATGGACATAAAGAGTACCGGTCTTCCACTTCTTCCTTAATCCGACTGATGTAATGCCAAAAACAGCACGAAGCGACGATTTATAACCGGGACTAAAAACAACTATAAGTTAGACAAAAAATAATAAATAAAAGGATAAATAACTTGCAAATAGTGCTTGTTTGAATTTTTAATACATTTGGCGGGTAGAAATGATTGGAAAACAGATGCAAAAACGGGGTATTAAACAGCGGTTAAACACCGACTTTCAACATCGACAACGGGTGTTCTTCGCGGATCAAGAGTGTGCCGAATAATCTCGCAAACAGGCCAGGGAACAGAAGTCATGGAAGGAAGGTTTGGGCGCGGAGACAGCATGGGCCAGGTTATTGTGTGAGAGTCGACTTTGAGGTGCAGACCGCTAGTAGAAGGAACACTAGTGAGGTCGTGCGTACTTATGTATCTTCAACTATGGGTATGTGGATGAGCACCTGGAGGCGGGGGCAGGTAATAGGGAGCGAGGGTCCGTGATGTCAGCGCTCAGCTCTGGGCTGACGACGCCATTCGTCTCTCCTGGGTATCGGCCAGCCCTATAAGAGACAGAGGGATTAGCATAGCTGGCCTCAGAATACAAGCTCTCAAACATTGAAGAGACAAATAAATAATAGTGATAAGATGTTAGGAGGTCGAGCACTTGAGCTCAGGGAGAGTAATGGACAACACACACACATACATATATGACACACAGGCAAGTGGCTACTCTTAGAGGCTATCTCTGCGGCAGTGTGTCGAGGCGGGTGACACTTGTCATGACCCTTTCGTCTTGCATTTTTCCCTAATAGGCACACTTAGATGAACAGAAGATCGACGCACTATAACAAGCCTGTAACACGTGATCCGCCGTTGGGTTGTATGAGCGATGGCGGTCGGCTCTATACATTTGGCAAGTCGCGCGAACATAGACTCCTGAAACAAGTACAATCATCAAGTGCGCAGCAGGAGCGACGAAGAATGCTGATAAAACGGTGGTTGTGATCTGTGTGCATGGTTGGTGCAATCTGGAGGTAATTCGGGCTTGGGGCAGCGTCGGTGTGTGGCTATAGCTTTATCGAGGGTGGGGGTAATATTACGCGACAGATCTGAGAGCAGTATTGGATAGCAACGAATCGAGACAGACCGATGCCTGCAGCTAATCTCCTCGGTCAATGCATGACAATGAGCTTTAGCTGAGGCGGCGACACACATCGTCGTGTTAACGGACTAGAGAACCAAATTTACATTTTTTCGCGACGACTACATTGAGGACATACGATCCGTGCAAGACAACAGCGGACCAGCGCGTCTGACTCGCCACACTCTGGGAGATGAGTTCGATTCATCATGGAGAGTGGGAGTCTAATCTCTGTCTGTCTTTCTTTCTCTCTCTTGCTTCTGAGGATGGAGGGGTAGGATTGTTCTGTGTGTTTCTGTATTTTCATCGTCGGTAACCTTATGTGCTGGTGGTCATTCTTTAGTGTGTAGGGTTGGGAACACACACATGGTCTGTGGAGGGGTGACGTGATGTTAGTAAGCGAGGTGATGTGAGGCGATGAGTACGGAGCAATGGTGACTGGGTTGAGTAGGATTAATCTTGAAATGTGGGATTGTCTGAGTAGTAGCGGTGCAGTTGGTTTTGTGCATACACACTATAGTAGAGTTAGAAAGTGATGACACGAGGAGTCTGGGTGATCATTAGTAGGTCGGATTACAGATTTTTCAGTTTTTTAGAGGGTACAATAATCTGTATGGTACATAGTTATAATTATGAGAGCATAACGGGTGTGGTAGACTGTGGCACTATAGGCGGTCATGATGATGGACATGGAGGGGGTAGCGTTTAGATTATGAGCGTGGCGTGAGCAGAGGGGCGATGGAAGTAGTTACAAGTGAAGGTTATAGTAGGTAGAGATAGGAGATAAAGATAGTTGTGTGGCAATATCGTGGCGTAGTTTGTAAAGGACATCAAAGATGTTGAGGATATGTGATGAAATGTGTCTGGTCTTCGTTCAAGGAGCAGTAGTTCATATATGTTAGGGAGATCTGGGTTCGTTATGGTGATATATCATGGGGTGGGGGATGCGAGAGTAGAGAGCATTTGATAGAACCAAGTGAAAGTGTGATATGAAACATTGATAAGGTTTTGGTTGGACAGTGCAGTGATGAGTGGTAGGATTGTGAGTGAGGTTGTGAGTATGTAGTTTTTTATGTTAGGGGGGTTGGGTGATGATCTGATTAGATAGTCACACATGTAAGGGGTATTGATTTGTGTTTAGGGATTTGAATGGGGGTGTTGGGTGTTGGTTGTTTGGGTTTGGGGGGTGGGGGGTGTTTATTTGTTGTTGATTGTGGTGTGTTTTGGGTGGAGAGTGTTTATGTGAGGTATTTGAGGTATTTAATAATGTTGGTAGTTAGTGCGGGCAGTTATGGAATTTGATAGTAGTATGACAGATATGTCAGTGTGTAAGAAGTGGGAAGTAGGGGAGTTGCGGTCTCGGTTTGGCAGATACTGAGGTTTTGGTGTGAGGTATAGGTGCAGAGATGGTGAGGCATATGGGAGGGGTGCAGTTGATATGGAGACACAGGGGTGGGGGGGGGGGGGGTGTGTTTGGTAGGTACAGGTAGAGAGCGTCATATTGTGAGTATTTGTGTGAGAGTGTAACACACACATGTAGTGATGAGATTTGATCGTGTGGGGAATGGGGGTAGCATTATGATGGTGAAGCTGGTGTGGCATAGTAGGTGGCGTTATTGTAGAGTGGGACGTAGGGTAGAATCTTTTAGATTGATGGGTTGGGTGAGTGTAGTGTAGAGATATGTGAGTGTAGGCTGGTGTTGAGTTATGTTTGAGAATGGAGAGTTATGACATGAGGAGAGTTGTATAAAACTAACGTGTGAATGGAGATATGACAGTGAGATGGTTTGTGTTGAGAAGTTAGGGACACGCATAGTCTATTGAGGTGAGAGGTGGGGTGAGTGGTGGAGTTGGAGATGAGATGGGGAGATAGTGTTTGAGTGTGAGTGTGGTAGATGGTGACAGTAGGGCAGGGTCTACAGTGTGGTTTAGTACGGTAGAGACAAGTGTGACTTTCAGGGCGGATAGGAGTGTGATGTTGATGGATTGGATGTGACACACGGGAGGAGTGTTGTTCGGCGTAGTTACGCTGTGTGAAAGGATGTAATTGTGTGGTGATAGAGATGAGATGGTGGGTGGTGGGTTGGGGGGGGAGAGAGAGGGGGGAGGGAGGGGTGAGTACATCAAGGCTACGGGCAGTGACGATTGACAGATGTCGGTGGTGTGGGAGTAGGCAGTGTGAGGCGGTGGTCGATGAAGGTTGGTGACGAGATGGTGTCTATAGGAATTTTATGAGATATATGACAGAGTGTGGTGGGTGTAGTAGATGAGTGTGTGGTGGAGGATATGAGTTGGGAGAGTTGAGTTGTGTTCTATTACTGAGTGGGGAAGCTGGCAGATAGGCGGCATGGTATGAGGATATTGTTGAGGGAGACATGGAGCAGGTAGGACGTGGTGGGAGATACTGGGAAGGGGGGGCGGGTGTAGGGTGTGTGACGGGTTTTAGAGTGGGGGGGGTCTTGGTGTGTTGATCAGAGTGTTGGGGAGGTGGGGTGTTGGGGGGGGGGGGGGGGGGGGAGGGGCGAGGGGGGTGGGGGGGGGGGGTGAGGTGGGAGAGGGAGGGGGGTGGGGGGTTGGGGGTTAGTTTATAGATAGAGGGGGGGGGGTGTGGGGGGGGGGGGGGGGGGGGGTGTTGGGGGGTGGGGGGGGTGGGTGGGTGGGGGGGGGGTGGGGGGGGTGTGATGAGTGGTGGGGTGATGTGGGGAGGGAGCGAAGGAACGGGAGAGTAGGGTGGATTGGAAGGGAGAGGGATGAGTTTGGTGTGTGGTAGTGGGAGGATATTGGATATGTATGATAGGGTGGGGGGGATTGGATGAGGATTGACTTGGTGAGTCATTGTTCTGGGGTACTGAGGTTTTGGTGGATTGATGTATGGGTGTGGGACATATATGATTGGTGATCTGGTTATGGTATGGCGGGAGTGAGGAGGGGTTGGTGTGCGACTTTATATTGAGAACATGGTTAGTGTGGATCTTGATATATTGTGTTTTAGGATTATTAGTGTAGTGGATAGATATGTGGGTGCGAGTTTATTATGGGGGTGGGAGGTGCACACGACTAGAGATGAGTACAGACAGGATTATAGCTGTGTCGGATCTTATATAGAGGGTTGTGGTGTGGTAGTTAAGTTTGGGTGGTGGGGGTGGTATTTTTTTTGAGGGGGGGGGTTGAGGGGTTGGGAGGGATGTATTTGTGGGGTTTTTGGATTGAAAGTGGATTGTGTTTGGATTGGGTGTGGAGTATTTAGGGTGGGGAGGGGGAGTTAGGGGTGATGGTTTGTTAGTGGATTGGGTTGGTTAGGGAGTTGGTTTGGTTGGTGGTTGTTTATTGTGATTGGTTTCTGGGTTTTTGTTTTTTGGTGTAAGTTTATGTTTTGTGTGGTTTGGGTATTGTGGGTATTAGGATTTTGAAAGGTGAAGTTTATATAGTGTATCAAGTTTAATGTGGTATTGGGTTTTTGTGAGGGGTCAAAATAAACCAACGTTGTGAGAAAATTATTTTTTCTAAAGATCATAATTCGTTAATAAACCTAAATTCACACTTAAGGAACATTTCACGTCACTTAGCAAGCATATTTGTCATTTTTATCTTTTAGATCAATTTTAATATAATCTTGTAGTTTTAAATCTTAGAATTAATATTAGTTTAATTTTTAGTATAAAAATAGTTTAAAACCAAAACCAAAAACTTAAATGACAAACAAGCTCGATTTGCGACATGAACGTAGATTTCCATTCACCTCTCACCGAGGAGAATGATACCCGTGTTGATTACTCATTATTCTTTCCTAAGAATAATCTGTATGATACTTTTCTTACGTATACGTATTTGTATTATATATATTTTAGGGTTTATTTGATACGTGTAATAACAAACATCAAAATGGTGCCGCTTCCGGGGAGAGGTGTAGCTATTTTTACGGGATTGTTCGTGTTCGAGCCTTGAAGATCCTTTCTTCCAAGTTTTAATTTCGTCTTAATAAAAAATAATAAAAATCCAAAAATATTTTGTTGTCTTGGCTTAGTTTTCATTTTCCTTTTCTTTTATAAATATTAAAACATACCAAAAATATTTTTATTAATATTATCTTTATAAAAATTTTCAAAAATATTCTCTTTTGTCCTATTATTTCATTTAATTCTTATCTTCTTTACCCTCTTATCCGTTTAATTCTTCGACATGTCTTCGTATAACCATCCTGGTTGCTCGTGTTGTGGAGGTCCGTTTAATGGTGGAAACTGTCCGAGCTGTAGCAGTGTAGGATCCGGATATGAGTTTGTCTATGACCCAAATCCTTATTCTTATAATGAAACACCGAACTTCTTCAACCAACCTTCACAGCACCAATACGAGACATACTCGTGTGAATTTTGTGGAGGGAACTCTCATCCGGGTTTTGATTGTCAAACAGGGAACATACCCATCTTTGATCAGGGTCCTTGTTACAATCAAAACTTTGGTGAAAATTATTTTCCACAAAATTCACCGAGTTTTTCTCAGCAATATATTTGTTGTGAAAACTGCAGGGGTCCTCATGCGACTTTTCAGTGTCAACCGATGAACCAAAATTTTAATTATTCTAATTCTTTTAGTTTTGACCAAATTCAACCCCCGCAACAGTTCGACAATCATCAGCCTTAGGAAATTCCAGAAATCATTCCTTTTATTGAAAGTAAAGAATGGATTGAAACAAAGAACGAGCTTTATAAAATGATGGAAGCTTATACGGAAAGAATAAATCAACAACGTGAGCAGGAGGCTGTAAAAGAGCAAGAATTACGTGAACAAGAGCAGGCAGCTCACAGAGAGCAAGAATTACTTTCCCAAAAGCAAGCAGCTCAAGAAAAGGAAGAACTTTCACCGAACTTCGTCTTTCGTCAACTTATTGAAGAAATGTGTGGCACAAAAGCAAGTGCAGAGCAAAAGCAAAAACTGGAAGATACGATGCTAGAATTGCTTGAAGATTGTCGACAAAAAGAGCTTTATTGTATGCATAATGATGTTGAAGATCTAATTGAAAGTGCTCTTAATTCTAAACTTCTCTTGATTAATTTGAAATCTCAACGTCTCGATAAGGAAAAGTAGGAAGTTAAGAATATCGCCGAACCAACTGCTAAACGTCGAACTCGTATTACATCGTGTTTGCAGAATTTCAAAGTTATTACCAAGGAGAGCACTATTCCTTTGAATAATATGCCTCAAATTTCTCCGGTTAATGCAATCACACACGACTTACCAACCGAAGAACCTGAGTACTCTCTAAGTATGGGAGACAAGCATCTTGACACTATTCCGGAAACGGAATTGGACGTTGAGAACCTTATCCCAACCCCAAGTGAGTCCGAGGTTACTTCCGATAATGAAAGTAAGTGTGATTTGCCCGTTAATGATGAATCTTCTCCGATTTTTACAACTTTCTCGAATCCTCTCTTTGATTCAAACGACGATTTCACCTCTAGTGATGACGAGTCACTTTCTAATGAGGACGTTCCTATGGAAAATTTCAAAATTTATTCGAACCCTCTTTTTGATGATGAAGAAGTCATTTTTACTAAGATAGATCTGCATTATTTCAATGTCGAATCTAATCTTGTCGAATCTTTGCTTAACCGTGATACTTTAATTGATTATTCACCTAAGTTTGATTATCTTCTCGAGGAGTTCTCCGGTGAACTCGCTCATATCGATCCAATTCCACCGGGAATTGTTGATACCAAATTTGAACCTGAGGAAGAAATTTGACTTGTTGAGAATTTGTCGTATGATAATTCATCTCCACGACCGCCGGAAGAACTTAATGCGGAGAATGTTGATACGATTGTCGAGTCTCTCTCTCTATCTCCTATCCCCGTTGAGGATAGTGACTCTCATATGGAGGAGATCGATTTATTTCTTGCTTCTAATGACTTGATGCCACCGAGCATTGAGAACGACGATTATGACTCGGAAGAGGATATCCGTTATACTTGAGATAGCTTGCGTAGTAGCAATGTATTCTCTTCCCCTTTCCGAAAATGAGTCATTTAACTTTGATCATCATGATGATCCGTCATTTCCTCGTCCTCCTCTGGAACCACCGGATGTTGAGATTTGCTTAAATTTTGAGCCTGATACGGGTGTTTTGACGACCAAAATGGTGAAGGGTATTTCTAAACATTATGTTCTTATGCCTAATATTTTGCTCACCCTTCCCACCCTTGATCCGGATTCGGACTTCACACCTTATCACGGTTCCCTCGGATTCGAAAATAAGATTTTCGATCCAGGGATATTCATTGAAGTCCAATCCGAGAGACTTTTATCACAGATAATTTTTCCAATCTCATTCATTCCGTGTATCCTCTTCTCTAGTGTTTTGACACACTTTGCTTTCGTTTTCGTCCGAAAACAAGGACAAAGTTTTCATCCTTAATTCTCTTCTCCTCTTTTATCCATCGGGGCAAAATCATTTCTGATTTTTCTAAGAGCCCGAGGATGATTTTTGGAGGGACTTCCTCACTTGATGTCTTTATCTCCATTTCTATCCTCCTTGACCAGCTTTAGTATGGGGGATCGAGTCAGTTCTCATGACTCGGATCAAAACAAAGCGCTTCTCGGAGCAACCCTGTCATTCTTCGTTATATTTTCCATTAGATAAGATAAGTATGGTTATTGTTATACCCAAGTGTGTGGGCATGCTTCTTCTATGAGTATGTGGTTCCGCTTTTGCAGGAAATTTCGCTTAGATCATGAAGACCCGTGCTTGTTTTCAATCCTCCAATCATTAGGTCTTCGATCATTTACTTATTTTGGAATCTGTGGAAAACGTAGAGGGAGGTGAATACGTTTTTGTTTAAAAATCAAAAACTTTTCGTATCAAATCCCCGATCAATCGCGACGTAATATGAAAAGTACCAAACATATTCATGTCTATATGAAAGCATAGAATAACCAAGTCGACCCAACTAAAGCCACAATCATAACCGCTCAAGGAGTACAATCTAAACAATAGTCTAACACAAGCTCACACGACTAAGCCTTACTTTTTTGCAACCTAAGATTTTTTAGACATAATGCGATGCAATCATGATCACAATAAACATACAACAAACATATTATGCAAGCATAAATGTAAAGACATAAATGTAAATAAGGGTAATGCAAGATGTAAGAGGAAATGCAAACCGGACATGATGATTTATAGTGGTTCGGTCACGGAGCTCCTCTCCGCCCTACTCCACTCCCTAAGTACCCAACTTGAGAGTTACTTCACTAGATCAACAAGCCACCCTTCGTTGCGGAGAAAACCTTTACACAACTTTGCTATAACATTTTCTGGTCCAAATTCTAAAAACGAGTTCTTACACACCGGGTAGAACCAACCTAACATCGCTTACACTTTATCCGGTACAAAGCTAGATACCGAGTCCTTACACACCGGGTAGAACTAACCCAAACCTAACACAACAAATCATGTGTTTTATGGCACAAACACATAAACCATCTAATCCTATTTGGGAATAACTAAATGTGATTACAACATGGATTGATCCAAGACAATGTGTCTAATGTATATAAATGCCTAATCTAAATAAACTTTCATTAATGGGAAGCCTTTAAATGGATGATGATGATGATGATGAGATCTCTAATTATGTAGATCTTCATATGTATATGCTTGGTGGTGGATGGAAATGGCAAGATCTTCAAGGCTTGCTTTGGTGGATCATCATAGAAGTATGCTTACAGACAAAAATAAAGTTAGCAAGCATTATGATCATATGCAAATGGGAATGATTAATGAGTACTGTTTCTACAGTACTAAATGTCCTAAAACTAGAGAGAAAGTGTGTGTAAAAGGGGTGAAAAAGGTGTCTATTTTAGTGCTGAAAATCGGAGGTGAAAGGACTCCTTTTTATGTTTATAGAAAAAGCTGAATGGCACCGCTACAGGTCATCCCGGCGCATGCGTGAAAGGCCCGGCGGTAAAAAACCTAGACAGCACGAAACAGGTAAGGGCACCGGCTTGTAAATCCCAAAGGCCCGAGTGACCAACATAGACAAAATCCAAATTTTGATTTGCAAAATCTTGAAAGATCTTATGTAATCTTGGAGAGATTTATTTTTTCCAGATTAGAATGTTAAAAGCATGATGTAAAAAATCATTTTGCTAATTTTTATTTTCCCTAAAGTAAAAAAGTAACTTGTATATTTAAAGTGTAAGTAAACTTTGTAAAGTAAAATGTCTAGTTAAGTGCTTGTCAAAATAAAGTTTACTTGTTTAAATAAAATACTTGTAGATGCAAATGTGAAATGACGTTTGATCATAATGCAACATAACAAACATGTACGAACCTGTGTGTAACATACGGATTCGAGACGTCGCGAGTTGTTTGATGTATGTTGAGAATAAAATAAGATTGCTGAAACTTGTAACATATTAACGATTTGTTATAACAAGTCACAAATTTGACCATTATCAAAACAAACGCTAATGGTGGTAGATTATATACCGCAATATTTGCACGAACAATCTCGCCTTTTAGATGATGCCAAATATGTAAACGTAATAAATAGTAAATGTAAAAAGTACTTGTATCCCCATAAAGCCCCTTTTACATTACCTTCTCCGTTTACACTCTTCTCCCCCTTTTGTCGAAACAAAAAAGGGTGTGTCCTTGGAGTTTAACTTCATTTCTCCCTGAAAAGGCGAGTTTGCATCATCCCTAGTGAAGTTAAATAGTCTACTCTAACCCCTTGTGTTGTTGCATCTCTAGGTAAATGTCCTTGGTCTATAGCGGATCCACAGATCAAATTAGAAAGCTGTACCAACAGAAAACGTTAGGTCGTGCAACATAAAAATAGTCACAACAACTATCATATGAAGCAGATTGAATATGAGATGGACTTGATTTCGGAAGGAGTAAAAATGATTATGAATCGGTGCATGCTCCCCCTTGACGTAGGTCTCCCCTGTTCAAGGGCGTCAAGAATATGATAAAAAAAAGCTACAAACAAGAAAATTAGTGCCATAACTAGATTCGTCCATGGACTAGTAATAATATAGACAACACAGTGAATTTAAGATGGCATGGCTATAAAAGCTCGACGAAAGCTCCCTCTTGCTCGAGGACGTCAAGTATGATCTTACAAAACAAAAAAAATAGTGCAATAATAGCTTTTGATCCATAGACAAATATGTCATATACAACAAAGTGTATAGAGGATCCAATATGATTTTCTTGACGAATGCTCCCCTTGCTCGAGGGCGGTCAAAATGAACCAAAAAAGAAAAATGAATGATGAAAACTTTCATGCACTTGGATGAGTAAGCCATAGACCATAAGGAGTATATGCTTAAACCTACAAAAGAAAATTTAGTGTAATTTCATCTTTCGAGGAAGTCATATAAAACAAGATGCAATATGATTCTCTAAAACTAGAATGCAAATAAAAGTAAAATAATGTCAAAGAGTATAATCCTACTACTTGCATCATCGAGGTTGTTTTTAGTGGCGAGGTTGTTATAGATTGTAAGGATATGTTTGAGAATAGGACGCATTTCATTATGAAATTCATTTGGCTTATGATAACATAAGGAAGTGAGCTTATGGGATATTGGAGACCGGAGAGTGTCCTATGTATTTTAGAGGGGAGAGGAAAGTAGATTGGTTCTAACTCCTGAGTTAGCGAAAGAAAAGACGAGTTCATAGAAGAATAGGAAGTGGCTCATTTGCCAAACGCCTCATGGTTGCAAGGGAACGTCTAGGAGTGATGAGTATGTTTGTTGAGAATGGTGGAAAATATCTAAGCAAATCAAGTAAAGATGAAGAAGATGGGTGAGTTAGAGAACAAATTTTTCAATAGGGAATCAAGAGTTAATAGCTACCGGTGGGGAAGCTTGGAGTGGGTTGTTTAGGCGGTGGTGGCGAAGTCAATAGAGGAGGAGTTGACTTAGGAGTAAGCAAACAATTTTCATTGGAGTTAATTGTTGGAGATAGTGGTGGAGTGATTATTAGAGAAGTTGGTGGAGCTCCTGAAGTGTAGTCCAATGGTGGAGATAATGGTTGATAGGGAGGAGAAGAGGTTTTTGGATTGACAAACCAACATGGCCTAACACTAATTCTTGCGGGCGTTTTAGCTATAGTTTGTATTTGTTATAGGCATATAATAGAGGTAAATACTAGAGGTAGATGAAGAAGAAGAGCAAAAATGGTGCAACTTATGTATATAGTGAATGGTTTATTAGACTTGAGTTGACTTAATGTATTGGGCCGGTGATTTAACCGTCCTGGGTTGTATTGGTTCGTGAGTTACAAGTAGTTATGTTGTTGCGGACGTGATCATGATGATTCGGCTTTATAGGAGAGACCCTCGATGTAAGACTCAATTTTGGATAAGTAAAAAGGTTTTACACTCTAAACCTTACCTTGTTATGGGTTGATAGAAGCAATGGGGGCCTAGACATGGAAATTTTGTAAAGAGAGGCGTAAAGATGGTGATGAACAATGCAAGCAACTAACAAGTATGTTAAGATGAACAATGCCATGAAGTAAAGAAAGAGGATATGTTTAAGGTATGAAATATATGTGCGAATGAGCACAAATTATCTTGATAAGGAAATCGATCTTAATCGACCTACATAAATCCAAAAGAGTTAGTAGATGATAGAAGCAAGAATATCATTTTACAACATGATAGTTCAAACATTTATACCAACAAGCACGAAAAGAAAACTTGTTCAAGTATTATCACATGAATGACTTAACAAGTAGACACGTATAATAAAAAAAAGATAGATATATATATGAACAAAACATGTCCCAAATGGACAAACAAATAAGAAAAACTAAAAGGAGAGGTCATATGATGCAACTAGCTTAAACAAGGCATGGTGCGCGTTCGAAAAAACATTTGATATGAGGAATAAGAATATTCATACAAGAGCATGTTCCAAGTAGATCAACCAAACACAAGTATAAGGAAAAGAATCATTTAGGATTATAAAAACAATTGCACTAACGAATGATGCGTCACATTATGTGATGAAGGAAACAAACAAGCACGAGATCTCATATTGCTTTTGAGTTTATTCATTTGTCAAAAATACGTATCAACCTTGTTGGATTTGTTTCATTCCCCCCCCCGTTTTGAGACTTTTAGTCGATTTTGGTTTTTAATTAAAACAATAAGTTTTCAAAAAGAAGATCCTAAACTTCTACAAGTATAAAAAAATGCTTTGACATAATATGAGTGCACAAGTAGCAAATAAACATGTAACATTGACATATAAGGAGAAACATGAGAATATCATGTAAACTATGATTGAGCATGCATAAATTATAGATGTCCTACGAATAGAATAAAGAGGAATCAAACAAGGAATAAGAACTATCAACTAGAAAATTTCATATCACAAATCACCTGTACAAAAGACAAATTATGAGATCACCTGAGACATCACCCTAAAAAAAAAATCATGCATTTCATGTAAATCCCTTAACATTTAGCATAAAAGCATTTAAGACAAAACAATACCTTTCTTAAGAATTATCTTAATTAATCAAACTCGTCATCAAACACCAAGATAAAGACAACAAAGATAATCAACCAGAGCATTCAATCAACACATGAATATGTAATGCCAAGCAGTCATGCACACACAGACTAACAAGGAAAAGATCATATTTTACCACTACTAAATAAAAAAACATAGCAGTGAGGGTGTTTTGAGAAATGAGAACCAAGTTGGGGAAGTTAGTGGTTTATAGAGATGACAAGATGAAGATTGAACAATGTCATAATTGTAATAAATTTTAACAATGTATTTATTTTTTTATTTTTTGAATTGCCTCATTTTTCTTTAAAACATATACTGGTGGATACATTTTTGGCGAATACGGCCATGATAAAAAAATTTGACTTTTGACAGAAAGTTGCAGAAAAACATGTTACAAATCCATTGAGACCCAAATTATTACATAAAACAATGTTTGAATGGGGCATACATACAATCGTTCGTGGCCTATTGTAATCTAGAGGTCCATGTAGTGAACGTATGAGGAGCCAGGACACTTTAAATCGTAAATCCACAACTCGTCGATACGACACCCCGGAGAGGCCTCATATGATTTCTGAAAATTCGCTATCTAATATAGTAACTTGGTACTTATAATTAATATGTGAAGAGAGTAATTAAACACGAGTTTGTCTGGAATTTATTCCTTACCAATACATGCGCTTAAATAACGAAGACAACTTGGTCAAAAATGAAGCGCGAATCAGTTCTTTATAGTTTTTCAATCACAGATGTTAACCAGTATTAACCAAAGCAATAATTTTTGATGCCAACATTTGATCCGGTTTTTGAAAATACTTTATAATACTAAAACTAGAAATCATTACATTTCATCTTTGCTGGATAATTCGGTATGCAACATTCGAGTTGTCATCCCACTTTCATGAGTATAAGAAAAATACTTAACTAACTTAATTCCTATGATATTAAGGTTATGCAAGAGTTGATATATTAAACACAAAGAAATATAGGTATGCCTATAAAAGATGTACGATGCCTAGGATAATCTTCATTAGGCAAAAACATGGAATAGACAAACAAAAGAGCAACTAGCATGGCAAACAAGAACTATGAATCAAAAAAAAAAAAAAACAACAAACAAAACCACAATTGCAAACAAGAAAACAAGGTCAGACAATTCTCACTAGCATACATGGTCCTTATCTCAAGATTCTATAAAAGAATTGAGATGATGCAAGAAGTTGACATAGCAAATATACCAGGAAGAGAAAATCCTAGTTTGAGGTGCACTAGATCTAGCATAAGCCCCAATTATGCAAAAACATGGAAGACGACAAATACACACAAGTATCATGGCATCTCAAATAACAATATCACATATATGAAGCAAAGAGTATATGAAACTAAATAAGATGAACCAAGTAATCATATAGCATATCACACATTATATTCATATTATTATGAGATGATAGATACAAATATAGAACTCGTTTTTGACAAAGATAAGAGTTACCCAAACACTCCTTTAGAAACCATATTAACTTTCTTAAGCACACTAAATTGACATACAAGCGATGGACACAAGACAGAGACACGGTGACATTCATACATTTCAACAAATAAAGCAAGCTCAAATTACAATGAGCGATAGGCATACAGGCAATATATACAACAATGCAAACATGAGCAACTAATCGTATACCGAATACAATACGACAAATTCTTTTCGGCCTTATGTGTTTGAGTATGAGATGTATACCAAGCAGTGAATTAATGACCATAATACATGTAAATTTTAAAAAAGAATTTGTTATTAATGTTCAAAAGGGATCACCAACCCAAGGTTGCCCGAACTCAAAAGTTGAGTTATACGAAATTTTGAAATTTTGGACACTTGGGTATTTTGAAATTTAGATTTAACTTAAACCTATATTCAGTCCTACTAACTAAATCTATTTAAAATTAGACTCACTTGACTCGTACGGATTAACAAGTTGAGTAATATTACGACTTTTGTGAAGTTTGACAAAAAATTGCAAAACCTTCGTTAGAACCGTCTAGCTGTTGCTTTGTTCCTACAAAGGCACAGGCTTGTTTGTCGAAGCACAACCGTATGGTCTGAATCGCTTTTTCAAAAAACACATATTTTGCCCCACAAAAAGGTATAACACTCGGGTAGGCTTTAAGGTAAGTTTATATGACAAATTTTGGACATTATTTAAGCTTGTATAGCAAAGATATTCTAGAAACAAGACTTCTAAGAATAATATACTTTTCATATTAAGTCTTATTTTTCGGATAGATTGATACATGGATCGTACTCGGTTTTGAAAACTATTTGTTTTCAAAACTAGAGCCATATGGCTCTGATACAAATTGTGGAAAACGTAGAGGGGGGTGAATACGTTTTCATTTAAAAATATAAAACTTTTCATATCAAATCCCCGATCAATCACGACGTAATAGAAAAGTACCAACATATCATGTCTATCATGACAGCATAGATAACCACGTAGTCACAACACCGATCATAAACACCATAAGTACATTAAACAATAGTCTAAACACAAAGCTCACACGTACTAAGCCTTAACTTTTCCGCAACTAAGATGTTTAGACTATGCGATGCATTCATGATCACAATCAACATACAACAAGCATATTATTGAACCGCAAATGTAAAGGCATCGCCTGTGTAAATACTGGGTCAATGCAAATGTCAGCGGCAATGGCCAAACCGGACACGATGATTTTTGTTGTTCGGTCCACTGAGCTCTCCATCTCCGCCTACTTCACTATCCCCAAGTACCCAACTTGAGAGTTTACTTTAACTAGATCACCAAGCTACCACCACTTGGGACGGAGAAAAAACCTAACACAACGTTGCTGTACCACTTTTGTCCGGTGAACAAAGCTAAATTACCAGTCTGTACACACTGGGGTAAACCAACCCATCATCGCTTACACTTTATCCGGTACAAAAGCTAGATACCGAGTCCTTACACACCGGGTAGAACCAACCCAAACCCAACATAACAAATCATGTTTTTTATGGCACATACACATAAACCATCTAATCCAGATATTAGGTTATACAAAATGTGATTACAGTGAGATACCACGACAATGTGTCCCTAAATGGATATAAATGCTCCAATCTAATAAACTTTCATTAATGGGAAGCCTTTAAATGGAACTGATGAATGATGATGATGAGATCTGCTAAATTATGTAAAATCTTCATATGTTATATGCTTGGGTATGGTGGGATGAAAGATGGCAAGAATCTTCAAGCTTGTGCTTATTGGTGGATCAATATAGAAGTAATGCTTACAACAAAACATGTGAAACGCAGTTAGAAGCATTATGATCATATTCAAGAATGGAAGTGATTAATGAGTGTGTTTCTACATATCTAAATGTCCAAAAACTAGAGAGAAAGTGTGTGTAAAAGGGGTGAAAAGTGTGTTTTAGTGTGAATAATCAGAGTGAAAGCTCATGCTATTTATAGAAAAAGCTGAAAGGCACCGGCACAGGCACCGGACCATATAGTAAGCATCGGACACCGGCGTTGTAAACAATGCACCGACCCAACAGTAACAAAATCCAAATTTTGATTTGCAAAATCTTGAAAGATCTTATGTAACTTGGTAGAATATTTTTTAAGATTAAGATGATGTGAATGGGCATGATGTGAGAAAAATCAATTTATCTAATTTCTTTCCTAAATTAAAACAAATAACGTGTATATTTAAAGTATAAGGTAAACTTTTGTAAAGTGTAAAATGTCTAGTTGAGTGCTTGTCAAAATAAATTTACTTGTTTAAATAAAATACTTTGTAGATGCCCATGAGAAATGACGTTGTGATCATAATGCAACATAACAAATCATGACGAACCATGTGAGTTTGTATAACAAACGAGGAATTCAAGAGGCGAGAGTATTTGATTCGTATGTTGGGGGGGGGAGACAAAATATGAAAGACGAGTAACTTGTACATATAACGATATGTATATTCAAGTCATAATGTTTGTCATTATTCAAAACATAACGACATGTGGTAGATAAAAACTGTAATATTTTTGCTTTAACAGAAATCCTCAATCTTGAGAATCAGTAATTAAATTGTGTATTCCCCTTACCCCTTTGCGGACATTTTATTTTGCATTATGCCTAATTTGTCTTCCTACGTTTGGGGGTCAAAACCTGATATTTTTAAACATAAATGTCCAATGTTCCATTTTAAGTGTAGGGGGGGGTGATTTCTAACGAAATATGATCATCACCTGACCCTTGCTGATATCCCTTGCAACACCCGTTATTGCTCCAAAATTTTAAAACTTATTGGTTCTAAGTGCACCCGAAAAAAATGATAATATTGGTAATAAAGATAGGCCCGTAAACTAGGTAGCTTTTGACACTTGAGCGATTTTTAAACACTAGCTTATCCTTAACTATTCGAGACTCATTGTTAGCTAACTTTAAATTTATGAGCAAAGAACGAAAAATAATAGAAGTATGAAAATACGTAGATGCAAACGTGTTAATAAGTGGGATTTCTTTAAGGCTCATAAATATTAAAAGTTGGCTTGTTCTCCGAATTGCTATGTTCACTTATATATAATGCTTAATAAGTAAGGTTGTCCGGTTCAACTTAATTTTTAGTAACTTCCCTTTGATTTGGAAGTCGATGATTCAAATTTTGGCTTATTATATGCATCATATAGTTTATTGCTTTACTTATGCCTTAAAGAGCCTTAGGGTATATGGCATGAGTAGATTTAATTATTTTAAAACTTTTTGCCTTAAAGAGCCTAAGGGTATATGGCATACTGTAATCCTAATATTATGAAATTATTTGTACTTAAAGAGCCTATAAGGGTATATGGTACTTACAAAATTAAATGATTGAGAAAAATGTTGCTTAGTTATTTGCACCTTAAAGGGCCTTAGGGTATATGGTGTAAATAATATTACTTGATTTATATCTTAAAGAGCCTTAGGGTATATGACATGAATTAAGGCAAAAACAACAAAAGCCAAATTCCAGTCACTTCATCGGTTTTCAAGGATAGGGGTGGAAGCTAAATTTTATCTTTAACCGTCCCGCTTTATTTTCAGATTTAATAAATATCAAAACAAGTCTTAAAGATCCTTCGGGTATATAACAAAAATAAAATCTTGAGATACAAATTTAGGAATAAGGGAGGAAAAGTAATACACAATTAGTATTTATGAGTAGTGTTAGCATCTAATTTATATTTAGCTGTGATTTCGTTTTAAGCTTAGTTTGAGGATTGTGAAAAGTCAAGAATGACGAACTCCTATTCTTAAGCTTTTTAAAATGAATTTTATAAAAATTATTATCTTAGTTTTTATTATTTAATAAATGGTTAAAACGGGGGTGCTTGCGAATTAAATGATTTTTGAACCTTTTAATGGACATTTTCTGTTCTTGTTTGATTGTGAGGGGATCATAAGTTAAAAGGGGATAAAATTTACATTGCGTGTGGGACCAGCAATGGTTTAGTGTGGGGGAATTTGGTATTTGCTAAAATATACATCTTTTATACCCCCAATAGCTTAGTATGGGTGATTTTGGTATGTGTGTAAATACACATACCTTTTGACCAATAAAACGAGCTAAAAAGACCAATAATGACAAAAAACACATAAAAATGCATTGTATTTGCTTGTTTTGCGAATTGTGTCTTGCAAGTACGAATATATCAAGAAAAGGACAAAATCGATGCAATTCAACAAAAACGCCTGGCACGAGGTTGGAAAGCGCTTGGAAAAGAGCAAAAGACCGAAGCCGAAGGCACACTTATGTTTAAACCCGGCCTAAATTCTTAAAAGCCCATAACCCCGTTAGCCCTTTTGTTGGGAATTATATTTTGAGTTGATAAGACAAAACACGAATGAAATTGTTTTGTAATATCAAATAGGGGAAGATTGTTGGGATCTGAGATTTGATGATTACAAAACTAAATATACAAAATTGAAGAAAGATGAAAAAACAAGGACTTAATGTGAAATATTAAGTTAGCTTTCTATGTTTTTGTAAACCCTAGCATCTCTAGTATATAAAAAGATGTAGGGCATCTGGTAGAAATCATCCATCATAGTTAGATCTCTCCAATGAGAGTCTAATAGTTAGCTTATTAGTTAGTTTATAGTTTATTAGTATGAATAAAGAAAACCTTGTGATAACATTGATGTTCTTATATCATTCAATGTTATTATATCCTAGATGGGCAAAACGATCTATGAAGCCTACAATTAGGTTTCCATATATAGCAACTTATTTTCTTTCATGCAATAAGCTCATGACACCGAATGTTAACAATACATATGGCATTTCATTTGTTAAAGTGCCCTAAAACAAGGTATTATTGTCATATACCTACTATCTTCTAAATACAAAATGTCCATTTGACAAGGTGTTCACCGTCAGATTCATACCCCGGACAGGGCTGTCAAACCCAATAGATATATTTAA
>BQNB010042202.1:0-46272 GCA_026074375.1 Tanacetum coccineum | reverse complement strand
TGGATTCGTGATCGATGCTTGACCTTGGTGGCTGATCTTCTCTTCTAAAATTCGTCTTTAGTGAGTATGGTATAAAGAATATGTTATTGCACACCGAAAACTCATTTTTGAGTCTTCTATTTAAAGTTGCTAAAAAATATACGCCGTATCCAGCAAGGTCGATATGGCGTATTGGGCTGGATTCCTTGGAGTGCGCGCTATGTTTGTAATAGTGAATACGTCGTATTAGGAATTGGTCAAACGCATTTTCTTGTGAAGTCTTGGCACAGATACGCCGTATCTCTTTAGTTGGATACGGCGTATTGGTGAAAATTCAGAAATCTTTAAATGTCTTCATTTTAGCTCCAAATTATGCGCCTTTTAACGTGTCTTCACAAAACACTCCTGAATTACTGTATTTATCAAATTTAAAGCAATTAAGTACGAAATAATTCAATAATTATATAAAAGTAGGCATAACAGGTGGGATAAATGATATAATAAAGTGACGTTATTTGATGTCATCAGTCAGTAAGGCGTAACTTGTAAGATTGCTATTGATTTGAGTATTTGTGAAGAATATAAGTTGTTTAGCGCTCAATTGAAACTAAGCCCAATGGGACCAACTTGTAGAAAAAATCTAGTTGCCCATAGTTGATTATGCTAGGTTACTTGATGACATCAAATAACGTCTATTTTATAGCATCATTTATCCCATGTTATTAACCCATTTTGTATATTTATTGCAAAGAATTGTTACTTAATCGTTTATATTTGAGAATTGCAGCAATTATGGAGTAATTGGTGAAAGATAGCAAAAGACGCGCATTCTGGAGCTTAAATGAAGATATTTTGAAGATTACTATTCTGAAGACCAATACGCCGTATCCATCAAGGAAGATACGGCGTATCCGTGCCTACACTCACCAAAGACCATAAAGGATAAAGCTCAATACGCCGTATCCAGAGAGACTCAATACGCCGTATTCAAGATAAGGAATGAATATAATATTCTGGAAGATATCAAGCGTGGCCCTTACTCCAAGAAATCCCCAATACGCCGTATCCAACTCCTTGGATATGGCGTATCAAACCGACTACCAGACTATATATATAGACGACCCTAAACTCAGTTTTAGGTATGCAAGTGAATCCCTAAACCACCAAGTCGACCAAGAGACGAATAAAGGAGCCTAAAAGGTCAGAAAAGAGCCTCAAGATCATAGGAAAACTCTTGTAATCTTCGCGCAACCGAATACGCGTTCGATTAAGGTTTCTTTATTTTAATCGTTCATATATCAAACCGTGTGTATTTTTACAATGACTATCGGCTGATACCTTTAGGTATCAGCCATGTTTATGAAGATCTAATGTTTGGTTTGTTTATCTTGATTGCTTAATTTATCGTTGATTGTTGTTTATGTTTATCAATTTATATTTGTTTATGTGCTTAAGTATGCGACCTATCATTCAACTGGGTCTAGTCCTACATATTTAATGCGCTGCAACTTTGGTGTTATTTGGGCGTAGGCTAAGAGTCCGGGATAGCTCTTTATATTGCAATTTATATATCTTGAATCATAGGGATTACAAATATTGACCTATCTTTGCCTTTAGTTTAGTGAGCTTAGTTGAGCCATAAGGTGACCTTGGTATCAACGAGTACGTTCTTATTCCATTGGTAAGGACTCGGACAGTGGACTACTAGTATATAAAGAGTCGTTAAGCAGTAAGTGGGTAAAGTCTCGATGAGCTAGGGTTTAGTAAGAGCACCATTACTTAGATCCTAAGATAGATTATAATCAACATAAATATGATTTATGCGGATGCATCTAATTGTGACAGAATTAGCGTGTCTAGGTCTTAGGAAGAAGTACCGCCTATGTCTAGGAATGATATGCCCTTCGAGATAAGTCAATCATTGCACTAAAGAAAAAGCTCGTAGGCGTGGTAAGGTGTATAACTGGGAGACTGCTATTTATGGTAAGATCTGTGTTAATGAAGACTACATGACATCAGATATATTGAAACTGAATTTCCCTCCCATCTATCTCTTTGATGACGCTTTACATCTGAATAATGCACTCGTATGAACCCCAGGTAAGTCTTCTTACAACAATAAAATTGGACTTAGAAATATCGTTAAAAGAATCCGACGATGAAGATCACGGTAATTTTGACAAAAACTCATTTTCTTTATAAGTAATCTTTGCCAAAGATTGAAACGGATTTGAAATGTAAGAAGAAATTTATGACATCTTAAGATTTAGACTCTAAAGATTTTGAGAATGATTACAGCCATTGTTTACAATGTGCTCTAGCGTCTAAATCAGATTTCTTAACTGAACCTATTGTAAGTCCTGACCATATCGATGAATTTGATTTCAAAAGTGAAACATCATTGTCCGAATGTGATGAAGAAGAACAAAACATTTTATACTTTAAGGATCTATTTTCTTTTAACGTAATTTATCCAGAAGATTCAAAATCAGATAAGGACAATGATGATGATAAAATCGATATCGAACAGTCTTCGGGGGGGGGGGGGTAATGTAATAAATACCGATGTTGGTGCCTATGCACAAAGGTCAAATAAGCTTTTTGAAACAAGTCATGATAGAATTAGTAAATTTTTCAAAACTAAATTTTTTATCAAAGATCTAAATGTTAATATCATGACTTGTAACTATATTATCAAAGGGATGCTAATAAATCTTTTTAAGAATTTGTATGTGCCATTTGGCATCCCGCTTGACCCCAAATTGTTTTATAAGGATGGGATTAAATTGGGGAAGTAATATACTTAAAGCTTTTTCAGTAAACAAAAGTGCTTGCTAAGAAGACACCCCGCAATGTAATTTTCATTTTTATCGAGTCTGTCTTCCCAGGTACTCGATACGGTGTATCTAAACCCTATGGATACGGTGTATTGACTATCTGGACGTTATCCAGTCTTTTTTTTAGCACAGTCTATACGACGTATTCGTTAAACGAATACAGCGTATACAGGTATCAATACGACGTATCCTGGGGAAATGGATTGTAACAACCCACAATTTTCATCACTGTAATTTCCACTTATATTATATTAAATACTACTTTTTCACGGGAAATGTTTTGCTTTATTCCATTATGTAACACTATTTATACATTTCTAAAGTAAACGAGCTCACACAGCCTACCAATGCCAACTATAACTATGTTTATATCATGTAAACATCCTAATATATCAAGTCTATGTTCTAATATCATTTTTACCAAATACGTTATCCATTTAACATACTTTTTAAAACGTTATTTCAAAACAAGCATTCAACATTAACGTTTATATCAAACCTAATTATATTAGTTTTACCATATAAAATAAATGTACAAGCTATCAATGCATTGTGTAATAAGTTACAATGCATAACTTTTGAATATTAATTCCCTCCTAAACCTTTGTCAACTCCCTAAAGCTCAAAGTACAATTTGACTATGCATAGAATTCAAATAAGCTCATTTTCCCTCCATTTTCATTCTAGATTACGTTTGTGTGTGTGTGTGTAATTTGGGGGGGGGGGGGGTTGGGGGGTTAATATTTAGCTGATGTTTAAAAACAATTAATTCTCAAAATATAATACAATAATATATCATAAAACCTATAAATAAATACAGAAGTTTAAATAAATAATTAAAATTAAAAGAAAACACTAGCAAACAGTGAAACCCTTAAAAGAAGGTGAATTATTTTTAGTAATCTAGAGTGTGGAGAAATATCAGATCTGGGTATGTTATATTAGGCTTGGGTATAAGGAATAGAGAATGTTGGAGACAAAGGGATGGGTTAAGTGTACTTTATAAAAAAATTACGTTGTGTTTTAGTGGAATTGTTATGCAGTAAGGGTTATAGTGAGAAGATTCGCACACCGTAGTAAATGGCTGTTATCTCTAAATTTTTGTAGAGTGACCCCTAAATATTTAAAACTTAAAGTTGCAGAGGACTCAAATATCTAACCATTCTCACTGGTTTAAGCTTAATCGGAATTACGGTTTGTAAATGACAACCATTTTACCAGGACCGATGTTGGCTATCCAAAAACAGCCATGAACTCGCCACCCCTAAACTACTTCTAAACCTAATTCTCAGCAAGCTAGGACCTCAAGCTATCACCCTACCATCACCTTGACAACATCATTACCCACCTCTTTGCCTCCTTGCTTACTACAATACTTGCTCACCAAGAAAAACACCACCTTGTCACCACCCTTAATAACCGAACCCCATACACTCTCTACACCTCTCTAATCCACATTCCTAGCTCTAATACTTGTCCCTAGCTATTCCTTGGTCCTTACTCCAAGTTTACTTGGCCACTACACCAAGTTTACTTGGTGCCTACTCTTTCTTTTACCATATATAAGCCGAACACACACATACACTTTCAAATCACCATTCAAGCTTCAAACCACCTCTAAATCATGTTCTAGCAGAAGTAAGGAAGCCAAGGAAGAAGTACTAGCCATTTTAGAAGCCAAGGATTAAGAAGAAAAAGCCATAGAACTCGTCTTCTTGTCATTCGAACCCAAAACCCCTATTTTGACCCATATTCAAGTTGTAAGTCATTCCACTTGTTCTATAAGCTCTTGTTTCGTTTTTGATCTTTCATTAGCTTTATTAGATCATGTATAAGTCACTTGTTTAAGCCTTGAACCATAAATCTACACGGTTTGGTTTTCCTAAACCAAACGAACCCGTTTTGGATTTTTAAGCTCACAAGCTCTTTTAATAAGCTATAAGCTCGTAAAAGTTACTTATTTTAACTTATATTAAAAAGCTATAATCTGCAAAATTGATTTCTAAATCAAAAATATCAATATTATGGATTTTGGACTTAATTTGCAAATGGTTTCATGCACAAGGGGTATATATTGTAAATTCTTGAAACTTATAAAAAGAGGGGCTGAAATTGTAATTATTCTAAAGTTAAACTTCAGGGGTTGTTTTGTCATACTTGAAAGTTAAAGGTTTAAAGATTTTAAAAGTTATATTAAAAGGATTAACTTTGTAAATATATATATAAACCAAGGGTATATATTGTCATTTTGTATTCTTAAAGGTATGAAATGTAATATTTTTATATAAATTATAAAAATATATATAAATATTATAAGACTCGATTTTATTAAAACCCGACACATTTGTCGTTATTAATCATCGATCGACGCATTATAAAACAATTACCTTATATATTTAACGTAACTTATCATCGACTAGCTTTTGAAGAAACTTAAAATCTTATCGTATCACGTTACTAGGGAATTTCACGTGAGGGGTTTCATTTGAGTATACGTTTTGATGAGTTTGCTGGATTTACAATTTAAAGTGTCCTAGCTCCTCAAACGTTTACTGCATGACCTCGGAATTATGATAGCCCAAATAGTGATCCAATATTTCCATAAATTAATAAATAAAAGTAAGATGTATGTTAAACTTTATAAAGTTTTGAAAACATAAACAATCACACTAAGACTTGACATATTACCCTCAGGTTACGTGACGAGGCCGTTACTTTCATTTCATATACTTTTGCCATCAATTAGATTTCCCTATTAAGGTGAGTTCGTAGCCTCGCATTTAAATCTTTTGAATACTTTATAAACCCTTGAGGGGGATACATGCTTAAATCATGAATGCAAGTGTTTTTCTAACTGTATGCTATCCAGATATATTATTGCCTAAGTACCTTTCAGTGCCACCATTTCTATATCATGAAACATTAATTACTTGCGAGTAAACACAAATATTATGATAATTCTATTGGGGTGACACTCCCGTTGGGTATAGTCCCGTTCAGCGGTAACCCACACGCACGATATTGACTTAATGGGTAATCTTGGCAAGTTACCTTTCCACAGGGACATTTGTTCCTCAACCAATGTCACTATGGTGATTTCCATGTTAACGTATTGATGTCATGAGCTTAGGGCAGTAATACTATTTTCTATGATAATTGGTACACTTTACAATTATACTATTAGGGTGTAAACAAACGTAAACCCACTCTCTATGATGACTTGTATTCAATTATTTGTCATAAACCTATGAATTTCACTCAACCATTATGTTGGCCTTTTTAGCATGTTTATCTCAGGTAATTGAGCAACTTATGGCACAAAGTGGTACGGACTTGAAGATGGCTAAATTATTAAATTCAAACTTAATGTTTCTAGATTTTAGGACCTCTTTTTGTAAAGACTCTGATGAATAAATAAATGATAACAAGATTTTCCAGAACATCTCTTTATGAGTCGTTTTCTATGATTATGTATGTTTGACCATGAAGTAATACCCCAGATTATCTTCGTTGTCTATATGTCAAAATTGGGTGTTACAAGGATACGGCGTATCGACTTCCTATACAGTTTTTAGGTTTTTATTTCGAGTCTAACCAAATGAATACATGGAAATAGAATTGCATTGTTTTCTAGAGAATTTACACAGCCTCTGTGACAGGAAATACGATGAATGTTTGGTTGAGAATTTAAACAAAATCTAAATACAGAAGTGGTTGGAGTCAATGAAACGATTAATACGCGTGTTCCAACACTAATTCTTACTCAAATAAATTACATGTAGATCGCTATCGAGCAATATCAGAGGAGTTTCTTCAATCTAGATTCTTTTTAAATTCTCGTATTTAATGTTTTATCTACCAACGAGGCGTTTGTATATTCAGTGGAGGAGGAATAGAATGTACTTGTCCTAATATTCACCACAAAACCACTAAAGTGCTTAAAATAGCCAATTAAAAAAATCAAGCATACTTTTATGAAAATACATGTTTACAAAACCCACATGCATAACCCTTGATAGATATTGTGAGAATTTTGCCTTATCCGTTTCCTAATTTTTACCAAATTTCACAAAATATAAGTGTGCCGGTGATGGAGTAGACTTTAGAACTTGGCTTGGTATATCACTCAAGACCACAGTGATGAGTATTATGGATTTAATTGGAGTAACTTGTTTAAATTGGTAAATTTTTAGGATTACACCCAAAAAGCCTATCCATGTTTTTTATTAACTAACTACACCGGTTAGTTAACCTCTCTTAAACCCTTTTACACTCTCCCTTTAGAGTAAGATCCACTAGAAAAACCCTATGAGCCCAATCCTTTAGGAATTACACCAACTAAATTTGTTTCGTTACACCTTAACCTACCCTGTTAGATTAAGTTTAATTTACGGTTGCTAGTTTCTTAAAGTGTAGAATATATATTTCCCGAGTCTTGTATCGTTTTCTATCTTTGGTGCGTTGGGAATTGCACATTCAAATCGGAAATGTATACGTAGTCCCTAGCTCACGTATTTTTGCTAACCAATACACGAACTATTGGTAGTCCGAAGAAGAAGAACTACCGAAGGAATTATCCGAAATTATTATGATCATGAAGATGGTGAAATTACTCCGAGTTTCATAGTTGTTTAAAAAAAATCAAAAAAATGAGAAAAATTGCAACAAAAAAGAGAAGGAAAGTTTGAAGATAATCGTTTCGCAAGAGCATACCGAAGAAATAACGATCGATTATTCGTTGACAACGATGTAAAGTATTGAATAAAGTGGATGATATCGCCGCTTGCCTTGTAAAGTATGTAAAGTTATGGGATGATTGGGAAGTTGACCGTTATAGGAACACTAACTTAGGTTGTTTGTCACACCCCACCAAGACGTAAACGCGAGGAGCAACGAGAAAGGGAATCATCAAAACACATTGGCGTCTATATAGAGATATTAAAACATGCATAAAATACAAGGTATAGACACACAGTGTCATGAAAATACCCAACCACATCAACAAAATCCGAAAGGCGCCTGACATTGAAATGAAGGCAGTTCATGCCAACATCATGACATGCAAACATTCAAAAAAAAAACCAAAAAAATTATTAAAACCAAAAAAACTAAAAAAAAAAATAAAAAAAAAACCAATCTAAAAAACCCCAAATAAAAAAAAACAAAAAATAAAAAAAAAAACACAAAAAAAACAAAAAAAACCAAAAAAATAAAAAAAAAAAAAATAAAAAACATAAATATAATAATATAAATAAAAACAAAAAAAAACAAAAAAAAAAAAAAAAAAAATATAATAAAAAAAAAAAAATAAAAAACAAAACCCAAAAAAATACTAAAAAAAAAAACTATAATAAAAAAAAAATAAAAATAACCCCAAAAAAAAAAAATAACAATAAAAATAACCATTTATGGCTGTTAATTTATTTTCTACTACACGGTTGGTCCCTGTGAGTTTTTTTCTCACTATTTAATTACTTTAATTCGATTATGGTGTTAACCTTGAATTAATATGAGTATAGTGTGTATTATGTGTGGGTATATTATGTTTGATAAGTAGGAATAGTTAAATACATTGAAATTTTTTAACTGATTACAACAAAGTTAAGAAGGGGCTTTGGACAATCCCCAAATACCTTAGTGAGCCATTGTAACAACAATTTTAAATAAACATTCTACAATGAAGGATAATCAAATACTAGCAGATGACGGAATGAATTCAAAAATCTTATGATCAAGTTTTTTATATCCAATATATCATACATTGCAAAAGGCGGAATGAAACCATGAAGGGAATCATCAGCCACTTCATTAGATCTCATATCATAAATCTCACGCAGAGTCTTTGATATTAGGTTGTATTGTACAACCTTTCCAAACAAGTTCATTACCAAAAAATAATCCTATTCCCTTTCTCCCAAAACAAGGCTCCAAACAATGTACCAAATCGACTATCCTTAAGGAAGTGGAGTCATAAAGTCATCAGTATCAACAATGTACTTAATCGACCACATAGAACACCCTTTCGTCATCTCGTAGATAGTAAACTCGCTACATCCAATATAATCTCTACGAACAAGAACCAAACACCCACGCGACTCGAACAATTTCCCTTCCATATGTAACATGTGAGGTATTTGTATGCCTATTATCATTGAATCATACTGCCATAAGACTTAAAGAAATTTCTTCCCTATTGCAAGCCTTGAGGGATTTGTAGGGTTGTTATAATTGGATGCTCATGGTCTTCAATATTTAACTAGTAATGCGTAAGCTGCCTATTCTCAGTTTCTAGCCAATGTAAGGCATTATTCCCATAGATTTCACTATCAAAATGTACCAAAAATAAGTACATAAACCGCTCCCTGAATAGGCTCCAATTGCAGAGTAAATTTGTATAACAATCTCACAAGTGTTGCTTCCAGCATGCACAACTTTGTATTCGGGTGATTTTATATGTTCAAATGCCAATCTCAATCCATCACATTCATAAAACTTTGAATCATCGTGTGCGTAATCTGGTTATGAAAGCATTTTAACCAGATTAGTGGATGTTTATATACGTAATCAAAACGAGTCCCCCCCCCCCAATCGACACACAGAAGCAAACCATTGCAAGACTACAAGATGTTAACATTATCAACTGCCTCGGTGTAGCCAAGAGTAAATGACTTGTTGCTAGTGTATTTTCTTGACTTAATTTTGGTATCTAACGTGACAAAAACACAATGGAATGAAGATGTAATATGATTAACAAAAAGACCAGCAAGAGGATCTGTGTTTCGGATCTGGCTGCGGTTACGAGTGAAATTAGGGGATGTAAGAATTCTTAGCCATTGTTTTGATACGGTTTTAAAAAGATGAATACAGAGAATAGGCAATCGGATTAAGATTTGAGTTAAAAGGTCATCGTTAGTAAGGACTTTATGTTGTGGTGCATAGGTTCTACGAGCATGTGTGCTTTGCTTATGTGACATCATCTCCAATATCTAGTGACCTTTTGATGAAGTGAATTTGTGCAAAAGAGTTAATATTGTTGGTTGTAGATGACTTAATTTATGGTTGTTGTAGTATGCTTGACTACATTTACCCTTAAATAACAAAACCAAGATGAGAAGCTAAACCCAAGTTGTGAGGGATGAATTTTGCAATCAAACTATATATTTTCCTGCATTAAATGCCACACATCGAGCTGTGTTAGAAACAGTGAAAAGGCATTGCATGTTATTATTACAGTAAACGTTTGGCTTTGCCTTGGATTGGACCGTCAACTATAATTACTTTGCGTGATACCCCTTAAGATTGTGTTGGTATTGATGGATTTTATTACATTGATATTTGCGTAAATTACACAGCTTGTCCCTATACTTAGGGCCGATTGCGTGTTTTGCTTTATCCAATTTTACTCAATGTTTTATAATGTGCACATGTATTGTATTTGTTAGGAATACAAAAGTATCAGTCACTTCCATTAATATCATTAGATAGCTCGTTAAGTAATATTTGGAAACTTAGTAGGCTAGTTAGTCCAAGGCCCATGGAAAGCCCATGAAAGCCAAGCCCTAACCGGCCTAGATAAGCATATATAAACCCTTTCCATGCTATGGAAAGGGTGTTGGTTGTTTATTTCTTACACATAGTTATCAAACATTTTCTTTTTTACTTTCTCTCTCTAAGTGTTCATCCAACCACATCTCTTTCTCTCTCTAAAACTTTACATTGAATCCATAGCTTGTGTGCATTAAGAGATTCTACAATTGGTATCAAGAGCCATGGGGTGTTTGTAAAGGTTGTGTGTGTGTTTGTTACTCCTTTTTAGGCGTTGTTTGTTGGTTCGAATTATCATGAATCTTTCACTTTTTTTGAGGGTTTAAAAACCATAAAGCTTTAATCTTTCTTCTTTATTTATCTTAATATAGACTAGTTGTACAAGAAACTCTTTGAAAAAACATCAAAATTTTCATCTTTTTTATTCTTTTTGGTTTGAAAAAGGATTTTGTACCTTGAATCTTGATTTCAAAATTTTCATGTCAAAAACGTTAAAGTTTATGTTTTTAAGGTTCTAATAGTCTTAGATAGGTAGAAGGTCAAGGGAAAAATCACGGTAAAAACGTCAAAAGTAAGTCTTTTTTAGATTTTTTTGTGTTTTGAGTTCATGCTTCTTAAGCAGCGTTTTACGTGTTACTTAAAGCGAATTATACGTGTTTCTTTAGGCAAGTTATACGTGTTTATCAAGGCGAGTAATACGTGTTTCTTTAGGCGAGTTATACGCGTTTCTTAAGGCGAGTTATACGTGTTTATCAAGGCGAGTAATACATGTTTTTTTAGCGATTTATACGTGTTTCTTAAGGCGAGTTATACATGTTTATAAAGGCGAGTAATACGTGTTTCTTAAGGCGAGTTATACGTGTTTATTAAGACGAGTAATACGTGTTTCTTAAGGCGAGTAATACATGTTTCTTAAGGCGAGTTATACATTTTTCTCAAGGCGAGTAATACGTTTAATCTTCAGGCGAATTATACGTATTCTCACTAGACGAATTATACGTATATTTGGCGATTTATATTGTTGTTCTCGCTGAAGCGACTTATAATCATCATTTTGGACGATTTATACTTCATCATTGGGAGAGTATTTACATCAAGTTTTGATGGTGATTTATACGCTTTTGCATGGGTGATTTATACGGCTTTACCTTGACTGAGATACTATACTCTTTCTTTAGGTGGAATTATACGGTTGTTCTTTGATTTGTAAATCCCGTGAAAATTTGATTTCCTCGATTTTATCAAGAATTGTAAAATCTCGTGTATTCCAAAGACTCAATCAGATTAATCAAATCTCACTTTAACACAACAATCTCCAATCACTGTTCAATCACCTTTCATCTTAATCACATATCAAATCAAAATGGATTCAATCATTCCAATTGGTCAAAAGAATACTCTTGCTGAGTAATTGTTATATTTGTTGCTAGAAACTCGTTCCAGCAATGTTGGACAAAGACCTTAAGTCAGGAGTCGCTTAGTGTTTTTTTCACCCCCCCCCCCCCCCCCCCCCCCTAGCCTTATTATAATCATTTGACGATCCAGGTACCATTACAACTTACTACTACCACTACTCTCCATTTCGGGAAAAGAAGTCTTCTTCATGGCCATCAGTTGACACACCATTTGCAATACACTTCTAATGTAGGAAAAGACTTCTCCATTTCTCACTTTTAACCTCAGGACTAACCATCTCAGCTTCCACCCACCTTAAGAATCTTTACATCTTCAAGAGGATCTCTTCTCAGTGTCGGTATCAGGTTTACACCTTTAGTAGCTCAAATCCACCATTAGTCACTAGCACACCGACTACACTTGGTCTTGACACGTCCTCATAAAAATCGTCGATCTACATTACCATGAACTATATTTTACTCCTTTCTAGACTCACTCGTTCTGAACAATACCGTTGGTATTTTCCCTTCGGGACGACTCGATCATAGCGACTCGCATGAGACTCTCTCCATGCAGTTAGTAGGAGTAGGGTTACTTGCATAAGAATCCGTAGCAGAGGAAAAAATTATTTTTCATTTCGAATGCTTGACACGATACATTTATCCTAATTATCAAGCTGTTTTTATGGTGACGATTTACCTTACAATAGCGTGGTTCTTCTATATAAGCATATGATAAGTTTTGCATTAATTGAGGACCAAACGACATCATGTTCATCCTCGTCAAAACATTCCTTTTTCATACGTTGCACGCATAAGTTATATAATTTTTTTTAAATGAAATAAAAATAGGATTGTTTCAAAAAAAAGAAAAGAAGATAACATCATTTCATTCTATCCTTTATTATTATTATTTTAAATTGTATCTATATATTTATATATATATATATAGATTTATATTATATACTATATTATTGAGAGAGAGGACGAGAGAAGTGAGCAGAGAGATTTATTTGACACCATAGGGTCAGTTTATGAAATTTGAAAACACATTTTTCCATTGTTTACACAAACAGTTTACACAACAAAATCAGTATGATTCACGCAACGACATTTGTTCAACACACAATTTCGTTATTGCAATTCACAGCTTTAAAATCATCAATCCTACGAAGCATCGGTGTTATATGTTTGGTCATACGGGTCACAACAAGTTTCAAAAATAATACCTACTCATGGATAATGCAAGTAAGTCTCATACGCGTGCGAAAGATCCACCAACCGGAATCATTCCACATTGGGGGTTGAGTCAATCTAGTAACAGGGCCACTCAAAACATCAACATCCACAATCACACAAAACTAATAATCAAGGATAATCATAATCTCATAACCATAATAATAATAACAATGTTAGGGGTAGTACATGTACAACTAAAAATCCCCCCGAAGTTACAATCTCCGGTTCCAAGACCGATACATCCCATCATGATGATTCTAAGTGTCTAATACAAGAATCCTAACATATCCGAATGGTTGCGGTGTTTACAAAAACAAAATTACACACGGCTAGCAGTGACCTCATCTAATGGCAACTAGCAGTTTAGTAGCTATACAAACGGTCATAATCTAATCCAAAAATCAAAATAAATTACTAATATGACTACTGAGGTCCTGGTGATCTTCTCTCTAGCTCTGCAAGTCGCCTATCCATCCTTAAAATACATTGTATCAGTGTGCTCTCTCGGCTGCTCATCTCTGAAACTGTAGTCTGCAGCTGCTGAATCTGTGTATCTCTCTGCTGCACTGCTGCCTGCACCTGCTGAGTTAGTCCAGCAATCACCTCATCTCTCTAGGTCACAGTCTGCTGACCCTGTACCACCTGGGCACCAATCTGCTCAAATCTGTCTACGGCATGAACCATCTGGGAGCCATCACCTTGCACTGTCCCTCAGTAGCAAAACCCTCGGGCCGATCTCTCCAATGGAAATAACAGCTGCTACCTCAGCATCACTCACCTGGATCACCTTCTTCACAAGCTGTCCATGTCCGTACTCGAGGTTACCCAAATGGGTACTCAAGTCCTCGATCACTGATAGGGGTAGAGGAAGTCCAGGTGTTGGGAAGGGAAAGGATTGGCCTTCGAGCACCAGTGTTAGCAGGGGATACGACCTTTAACCTCACATAGACGCTCGGTGAGGGCACCGCTTGGATTGGAGGATGACTCCTCTCATCAAATCCTCGGGAGTCTCTCATCCTTTAAAATCTTCATCGCCAAACTGATGGCAATGTCCCTCAATCGCTTATCAACACAATGGTGCGTTCATATGCTCACTCCGCCGCTCGACTATCGACTCAGCAAACGCATCACTATCGGGCCAACTTCGGCTCGTCGGTACAAAACTCCCAGCTCTCCAAGTAAAGGCACATTTGCCTCAATCCACTCGTTGTTGTTGTTCGGGATCTACAAGCATACCTGGTAGATGGTCCGGGTGCGCGGAAGAAATCATTAAGCTGGATGCGGCTTGGCTCCATCTACTGGAAAGTCAAACACGCGGTTTCCGGCGACAAAGGTTCGGGCCCATGATTCTACAAAATAAAGATGTAACTTTATATTAAGTAAACCTCATACATGTTTTTTTGTAATAATATGTAAATGTATACTCATCACATACTAGGATGCTTTCAAGGTTATTGCATTAAATGCATAGTGAAATTAAATTTTTTTCGCGAGATGCGAAATACGAGTTTTCACCTACAGCATAGACAGATGCCGTATTTATATAATATATATTTATTTTCTGTATATAATCATTACTTTTGTGCCAAGTGTATCCAATTGTTAAGCACATAATATGCAATCAAAATATACCAACATAAGGACATAAGGGATCGAAGAACGATGCTCTACGCGCGCGGAAATATCGCGACAACGGTGAAAGACTAGCTAAAAAATTTTCAAAAAACTGGTTGTAGTCCAAGTTTGTAAAACAACTTAGTTCACTACAACTCGTGCTCTGATATCCACTAATGTAATACCCCAAATTACGATACGCAAGCGGATTAGCATTGTTTGGGGTGCTACCTTATAATACATACACACGAGGGTCCCTAGTAAAACGTCAAAGATGCGTTTATTAAAACAAAACTTATTTCATTTATAAGAAAGATCTGAGTTAATAGGTCCCTCAATACCAACGTTAGAAAGTTAATTCTAACAGTCATAACTCGATTGTTTTCTAAAAAACAATTTAATTTAATGACACTACTTCACGAGACACATCCTTGATATCGCGTTTCGTCCCGTCCTAGCCATCAACAACACCTAACATGGGATACATGCTTAAAAGGGGTCAACAAAATGTTGAGTGAATTCATAAAGTTTACAAATAACAGTTAGAACGCATATTTGGTTCAACAAAACATATAACATTACGCGTAAGACAAGTTATAAAAATATTGATTTCCCACTAAATGAGCCCATCCTACCGAAACTTCCCCTAATAATTCATCCCGTAGGATAAAATAATGTCCGAGAAGTATGCCATCTATCTCCTAATACTAACTACAAAATGTCCGTTACAGGGCGCTCATGACTGATTCAAACCCCAAACAGGGTTGTCAACCCAATAGATCTATTTAATGCATTAGCGTTCACCTGTAACTAGGCAACTAACGGTCACATAATAAAATGCATATACTCAATAGTGAATGGAATCATATATAGCATCAAAATATATTGCGTTCTTATTTTCATAAAACAGCAAGTATCCCCCTCGTGGATTTAAAAACATTTAAAACACTTAAAAGCGAGGCTATGAACTCACCTTGATCGAAGCTGAAGATTAAATAACCGAAACAATCATGAACTATTTGACGACGAGCTCAACTGCGACCTATAATTTATGTCGTTCAGTTATTATATCGCAAGATACGATCGGATAGTGCGCGCATCACAACTATCAAAATAGTAAAAGTATACATACACATGTGATGAGAAATCCACTTGCACGTCCTAGATCCTAAACTTCACATAATTGAGTTACGATCTTTCTTTTATTTATATTATAAGTCACTTAATCAAAAACTTTCTATTTTAGGAAACTTTCTACCTATTTTTAGAAAGTTACTATTTTCGGAAAGTTACCATTTTTAGTAGGTCTCGTCTTCTAATTATATTTATAATAACATTTAGTTATCCGGTCGAACTTTCCACATTCAATTTGATTATCGTTTACTCGTATCGGTGTTATATCCGAATATTTCCAAAGTTACTATTTTTAGTTTTGATTATCGTTTACTCGTATCGGTGTTATATCCGAATATTTCCAAAGTTACTATTTTTAGTATCTTCTTCGCTCATAATATTTGTTAAGTCTAAAATATTATACTCGTAATAATAATAGCGTTTATTTATTTTTATAACATCCGACAAGTTTAGTATTAATCCGTTGACTTTCAAAAGTCAACGTTAGACTTTGTTTGACTTTGACTTTTTATACATATATATTATTGAATCTGACCTGCTCCAAACGACCCGTTATATCACATTTTCACGACTCGGATGCAAATGAGACTTTATGTAAAATGACATTTCGGACAGCTTTTTAGTTTTAGCCGAGACCTAAAACTCGACAGAAAATGACCAAAATGCCCCTGCAAGTTTCTGCAGGAACTATGACACTTTTAATAAAAATGCAGATTTTGACCTTAGGTTTTGACCCGTTATTACTCGATTTTAAAACTAGCGAGCCTGTTAGCCTTAAAATATGGTGACATATCTAGAATTACAATAGTTTAGTTATAGTGTGAAACGTAGGGACTAATAATGACAAGTTACAATAGTTAGGTGTCACTAGGACTATAAATACCCCCTCCATACTTCCATGGAGAGGTGAGGATAAACATTGTGTCTCATAAGTGTGTGTTGTTTCTCTTTCTAGAAAACACACATACTATTTCCTTTCTCTCTCTAATAAAATGACTTACTTTCATTAATGTCGAAATCCAAATAATCACTTCACTTCATATTAATGAACAAGAAAATAAGATTGGAGATGATGAGAAGAATTGTAGAGATAGAAACTAGAGAGAGAAAATTAAGAGAGAAAAAGTGGAGGTTGATTAACTTGTGAAAAAAACAAAATGAAACCAACAACCCACTCTCCATCCATAGAGAGTGGTATTTATACCTAGACTAAAAGGCTTACTTGCCTTTAGTATTTCTACGGGCCGGGCTCGGGATTACTTGGGCTTTCGCCCGATACACGTGACCGGTTAGCTTACATTTAAGAGCCCGTTATTTACCTCCCCACCCCCCCACCCCCCCCCATTGTCTTACATATTAAACGATATATTAATAATGTACGAGTCCTAATAATTATGAACGAACTTCCATTGTTCGACTCAATATTTTGAGGCTAACAATCTCCCCCGAAGTGAGTTCATTGTGACACTCCTTCGTGAGATCAATGAGATTGCTTTTGTCGTTAAGCTCTTGTCTTTGTCTTGGTCTTTATCTTGTTGTAGGCTTGTTCCTTCATGCTTTGTGATCTTTGATCTTTAGCCTTTGTCATTGTCTTTTGACTTCGTCTTTTTCGTCCGAGATCTTTAAATCTTTATCCTTCCGTCTTGATCGTCTTTGCCACCTTGCGATCTTGTGTCTTGACCAACATGCTCATACTTTGCATCATCTTGAAAGCTTGCTAACAATCTCCCTTGATAGACTTGATATCTTTGAAGGAAGATCTTGTTTATCAGAGTTTGTGCGGAAGTCTTTGTCTTTAATTCTTGAGCTTTCATGATTCTTGAATCTTGATGCTTATAGTATGTCTTTGTAGTTTGAGCATGAGCATGTGGTAATGAATCTGACTTCAGCTGGAATAAGGCATCACCATCTCCATCTTTATGTGAATCCTGAAATAAAACAGTTAGCAATAAAGCGTGTGGACGAATATGGCTTTGTCATTCGTCCGGATTTGGTTAGATTAACCTTCGGTTCCGTAGGACCGTTTTATAGTATAAATACTGTACCTGTGATCAGGTAGATTCAAAGAATCTCCTTGACAGGGTTTCCAGCTCAAAGCGTAGGATCTTCTAACACAGATGTATTAGATTTACCATGCTTGCTAGTTCTCATTACCAAAACGTCTCAAAGCAGACAACACGGTAAGAGTGAATCAGATAGTTACTATCTTTCTGATTAAGCCGTCAATTCATTTACTGGAACAAGTTTGATTCACATTGAATCGCACCATCGTTTCTTTCCAGTTGACACAAGTTTGATTCATATAGAATCTCGCAAGTCACCTACCAAGAGCTTGTTTGATGTTGGCTCAAGCAGGATTTCCATCTTCATTGTGAGTACATAAGTATCACTCGGATGTTCTGGCACAATCACAAGGATAATGCATAGGACTCTTGTTAACAGCTTGTGAACTAATTGGTGTTCAACAAGTGTTAGTAATGGAATGTGTCCTAATGAGATTTATTTATGGATCTCTTGGCTCTAGACTCGATTAGTGCGTTTTGGTTTTAGTAATCGGAGGCTGGAGCAGACTGCCACCTATTCAATATCAACTAACTTGGAGTGAGAAAGTCATAGAAGTCTGTATGTATCTCGTGACAATGAGACAAAGTTTCTGCTTGAGAGAAACTAGAAATGGCTGGGGAGGGTTGCATTGCATCACTGGTCCTTGATGTCGTCTTCAATATCAGCAATCAAAATTGTGATTCTGACAGCATATGTATTGACCCGGTTTCTGCCTAAGTTGTGTGGAGGGCTTCTTTCTTTTCACCCTTTATCCATACATTTCTTTTTCATTCTTCAACCCCTTCAATGCTTACCAAGACGTCTATCTAACAACTTGTTTATGATTGTTCAGTGTTTTTAGTCATTCTTGTCGGCATTCTTCCTTATACACATTCATCTCAAATTATACCTGAGAATGCTAATTTCTAACTATGGGCAGTTGTCCTTGGTAGATTCCTCCGGTTCTGTTGGATCATAGGACTATATCCTGCCTTACCACCTTATGACTTCAGAATCGTCGTGAAATAAGATGTTGTAGGGTATGAGATCGTAACCATAAAACCTTTTTTGAAGAGTATCAACGCACTTGAGTCGTTAAGATCACTTAATTATTTTCTAAGGATCACTCCCCTTTTTTTAAATACTAATTCTCTTAGTTTTTGAAAAGACTTGTGTATTAAAATTTGTCTTGGAATAATACCAATGGAAAACTTTTTCTAGCATGAATTACATAGAGCATAAACTTGCCACCCTCGATGTTTTACATATGTTTGACACCAAAAATAAGATACCAAGTTTAATTGGGTATAAAATGTAGGGTTAGCTATTGTGGAGCACACAATTTTGAAAGATTATGAATGTCATTGAAGAGATCTTGAAAAATTGTGCTTCTACACCTTAAATAATTCTTATAACAATCAATTATTTTAATTAGTCTATTATTATTCCTTAGATGTTATTAATACCTTTTATTAATGTGTTGAATACATAAGAAGTTAGAGGAAAAGAGGGCTAAGAACTTATGCTTTTACTGTGATCAAAAATTTATGTTTGGTCATAAGTGTCCAAGTCAGATGTATTCATTGGAAGTTTTGCTAGCAATGAGGAAAATGAGGCTAAGTGGGAAGAAGAACAGGAAGATAGAGATTGTCAATTAATTGATGTGATAAATATGTTGGGAAGTGAAGACGAAACTACACCTCACATCTCATTGAATGCTTTGATTGGTAGAAGTACCTTTCAGACAATGAGAGTGATTGGTCATATTGGTAAGTATGAGATCCACATACTTGTTGATTTAGGAAGCACTCATAATTTCATTGATTGTGAAATTGCAAGAAAGTTAGGGTGTTGGGAATTACAGATTTGAAGATTACAAAACCTATTAGACGAAATAAAGAAAGAAGAAACAATGAAGGACCAAATATGTAATAGTTAGCTTTATTAGTAAGCTAGGGTTTGTAACCATCCTCTACTATATAAAGAGGATAGGCGTCTAGGTTACAATCCATCCATTCATAGCAGACTTCTCCAATGAGAGTCTAAGAAACGCATAGAGCGTGTGTAGTGTAGTAGTAGTAGTTAGTTCTTTATTGTGTTTAATAAAGAAAACCTTATTAGTAACATGATTGTGTTCTTGTTCTTTATATTCCGCTGTGCTTATCAATCATTGTTATATTACCCTAGTTGAGTCCAGATCTTGGATTCTACAATTGGTATCAGAGCCTCGTGGCTCTTGATCTAGGGTTGATAAGGTTTTCATGTAAAATTATTTTTCTGTTATTTTTAATAAAAAGGCGTATTGGGCAATTAGGGTTTTTATGCAAACCCTAATTTGTTTAAAGGCAGCAGCAGTAATGACACATGAAGGCTTCTAAATTGATGATCTGATCTGTGACGTGATCATGATGGTATTTATGCTTCATTCTTGTTCGAAACGCAGGATCCATGAATTAGCGACAACTTTGCTACAGAAAAAGTGTCGCTGATGGATATGGGACAGATCTATGACAGTTTTGCAACAGCTATGTGACTGATTAGCGACAGAACAGTGACAAATCATGTGTTGCTAAAGCATATGGGAGGAAGGAGATGCTGTTTTGTGACAGATTTTGCGACGATTTTGTGACACTTTTAAGGCGTCGTCTGGATACTTAAAAAAAAGTATATGTACGAGTTATATGTTTGTTTCTGCTGTTTTAGTTTATCTACTTTATGGATCTGCTGGTGGACGTGTGATAACAGCAGCAGGTGGTCGTAGTTACAAAGAAAACAGCAGGTTTAAAAGAAAAGTCGCAACAGGTTGTTAAAGGATGTGTGTGTAGGTGTGAATGATGGCTGCGTCTGTGTGTATATGGTTGGATCTGCTAGTCATATGGTATGTACATGGGCCTACGTGATTATTGGCAGATTGGTTATGAATTCACAGATTTGGAAGCAGTTATGATGATAAGTCGTGGTTTGGGAAAGGATATGTTTTAATATAAATCCCTGATTGTTAGGGATTGTATATTTTCCCAAAATTACTTCCTGACTTTATGGAGTGATTTGTGGAATATACCAGATTTATAGGAATTGTATTCTTCCCATATTTCTTGCTGGGCTGAGTCTGAGTACATGTAAGCATATTCATTTGTTCTGGTCACACTCGGTAATTCCTACTGGTCACTTGGTTCTTGCTGGTTTCATCATGTTCCTGCTGATTGTTGGTCTCGGTTTCTGCTGGTCGCTATAAGTTTCTGCTGGTCGCTATAAGTTTCTACTGGTCGCTTAATAGGTTCCTCCTGGTGCTTATACGGTTCCTACAGGTTTAGCGACAGTTCTGTGACAACGTTTTGGGACAGATTGGTTGGTCACTAAATGTGTAGACTGTTTGTTCGGATTGCCTTGTCCGATATTGTTTGTTCTTGCTGCTAGTGTTGTCCGATTTCTCTTGTTTGTGCTGCTAGTGTTGATCGATATCGGACAACACATATTATAGGTCCATAGACGCCCTTGGATCTTGGATACTACTGATGCTTATGGCTTGGTTTCTCTCATTGATTTGGTTTGGTGTTTACAAGTCGTTTATTACATAACATAATAATGTCGTGTTTTGGTCCGGGACCAAACCACATTATTATTTCAACTGGCTAGGGAGGAGTTTTGATCAGGGATCAGCGATGAATCCTAGCTGAGGTACAAATTTTCATTTGTATCTGGTAATAAATACTCGTTTTGATCTGGGATCAGACAGTCTTATTATTGTTGAGATTCGATGAGACTTCGATGGACGGTTATGGGGAGGTAGGTCTGGGACCAACGATGAACCATAACTAGGTGTAATCCACATGTCTTGTTCGCACTAAATCAGATAAGGATATTGTGAAGACGTTTGATGCATTAGCTTTTTAATCGATTATGTAACAAGTTCACCCTTTTTGTGAGATGCAACAAAGGATTGAGGTAGATCGCCGGCTGAGGCAACAGTTACATGAGAGAGGAGGATGTTATTGCACTTGGATGTTTCATTGATACCTACTATTTCAAGCCAATTCAAGTCCGAGATTCACGAGATGGTTAGTATACTTTTAAAGGGAAGCTTATTGTTCATATACTTATCATCTACATGCATCACTTGAGGGGAAGCGTTTCTGAGTTGCACAAGACCCCTATTGGATGATTACAAAAAGGGGAAGAAGATTTATGATGTGCAGCTTATTATTGTGATGACATGTTTTAGCATTGTTTCTTCATGCAGGTTGTTTTGTAATATCAAATAGGGGAAGATTGTTGGGAATTACAGATTTGAAGATTAAAAAATCTATTAACGAAATGAAGAAAGAAGAAACAATGAAGGACCAAATATGTAATAGTTAGCTTTATTAGTAAGCTAGGGTTTGTAACCATCCTCTACTATATAAAGAGGATAGGCGTCTAGGTTACAATCCATCCATTCATAGCATACTTCTCCAATGAGAGTCTAAGAAACGCATAGAGCGTGTGTAGTGTAGTAGTAGTAGTTAGTTCTTTATTGTGTTTAATAAAGAAAACCTTATTAGTAACATGATTGTGTTCTTTATATTCCGCTGCGTGTTACAATCATTGTTATCATACCCTAGATGAGTCCTAATAACAATCTATGGAGTCATTATAGGATTCCACACACTATAAATGCCCCAAGCTCATTCAATGCAAACCAACTAATTCCACATACATTTATTACACTGCCTCCCGACATTTATCATACCATATACTTACTCTCACGCCGGAGCTTGGATATGGGATAACACCCAGGGCAAGGCTAACGTGTGTTTTTCTTTGTTTAGGTTTACTGAGGACCACGAAGCATACTCGAAGGACGTTTCCCCGTCTAATACGTGCTCAATGGACTTTTACCTCAACATATATCGATACCATTTGCGATGACAAATTTCTATATAAATACACCCGTTGCGTTTTGGGTTTTTATTACTCCATACAAACATTCTCTCAATACATTGGCTAAATAATACTCCGTAATACTGATGCCAATCTCCATACGGTTTTTTTATAACCATTCTTTTAGATCGTCGTAATAAAAGTATGTTTATATCTATTATGGTCTCAAACTGTGCATTCATCACTTTATGCCAAGTTGGACTTGTATCCAACTTGGTCACTCAAGGTCTTCATCACTTTACATCATGAAGCCTCAGGCTATTTACCCTAATCACTTTTCACGAAAGGGATTGGACACAATGGTTGTTTAACTCGGTCTTATCCATCCTTTCGTATTCTATAAAAAAACTAAGGATTATGGCAGGGACCCTTATGGGGGCCCTTGGGGGCTAGGTGCAAGGTACATTCCTAAACGTGGGCCTCGTGTATGTGAGACATATTATGTCGAGAAAAATTGTAAAAATATATATATATCAAACTTAAGTAGTGTTATATCACTTTTAGTGTCAAACAAGGTTAATAATTCAACATAAGACAATCAAACATAAATAATCTAACCATATGGTTATCTTTCCTTAACGTTTCCCTACTTTAACAGTTTGACCTTCTTGTACCAGAAATAACCAAACTTTGTTGAGTTTTTTAAAAATAATATGCACATGAACATGAAGTGTATACATTCAAAGTATTAAATTTTGTGAATATAAAAATAGATAAAGCCCCACATATGCATTGATGATGTGTCATTTGATACACTTTTTCGGGGTCATTTAACCCCCTAAATCATGCAAATATGCCCAGATTATGTGCTTAATCGTTTGTTTTCATGTTTTTAGCACTTGGATGAAATTTGGAGGAAATACACGTGACTTGGACTCATTTGGAGAAGAAACAGACAAGACCACAACTCTACACCAAATCCTTTGAAGAAACTGTGCATACAAAGCATGGAGACGGCGTCGCGATTACTAAGACGTGTAATGATTTTTTATATCCAACGGCACACGGATTTGTCGATGTGTCAAACGTACTGACATCAAAGTAGACTTGAGAAATCTTTCGACGTGGCGACGGCATCAGGGCTTCAACACAACGTTGTCGCGTCGCTTTTCCTATATATACAAAACCGATTTTAGGGTTTTAAGTGTGTAACTTTTAGGAGACGAACCCTAACTTTTATATTCGAGTTTGACAGCTTTTTAGACCGTCTTTAGGGCCTCAAAACCCTATTGTAACAGTGTTTAATCCATGTTTTAATCAAGTGAAGTTCATCTATCCCTTTCATCTTTCAATATGTCTATGTGTTGTCTGATTAATTCGTGTTCTTCTCTTGTGCTTAACATGTTAGGCTAGATCCTTTAGTATTTACTTATGATTGCATGAAACTTAGATTGCAGATCCTTTTAGTGTTGCTTCTTGTGATGGACGTGTGCGTTGGACTTTAGAAAACTAGCTATAAGATATTAAATTGGCATATACGTCTAGGGAAACGCGAGTGTGTAGAAAGGATACCATCGGTAACAGTCTTCATACTACCTTACCCTTAATATGGTTGATCCCTCTTAAGATATTTCAATTGCACGTAATGTACTCTTAGGGGCCTTGTAATAGCCTTCATACTACCTTAATTATGTGTTGCCTTAACGGAATATTACGTAGACGGCGGGTTCGTGTAATTCGTTTATGACTTAGGAATACTTACACAGATCATCACAAGTGTGACAAAGCAACAGGATTAGGATAAGCAATATGAGGAGTAGTGCATGATTAAGTAAATACTTTCTTTTATCATATAAGTTATCACCAAAGTAGTTTAGATTTATTTTATTATTATTAGTTTAATTAGATAAAACAAACCAACCTCTCAAACATATGATTTTACCTGCTTTTTATAAAATAAAAATACAAAAAGAATCTTCACTTAACCCCGTAGACCTTTGTTATATCTTGATCGAGCATTCCCAACCTATTCCCCTAGAGAACGATAACAACCCCCGAGTCTTGCCTATACTACACTGCAACGATTAGGTACACTGCCTAAGGGGTTGTAAAACTTCTTGTTGAAGTCTAACGACAACCGCATTAAGTTTTTGGCGTCGCTGCCTGGGGAATAGTTAGGTTTCAATCATTGTTTAACTTAGGTTTACTCGCTTGATTCCTATCAAGTGAGAAATTTATTTTCTTCAATTAGCTTTCTCTTAGTCTATCTTTTATTTGTGCCCTTTGTTTTGTAAATCACTCTTTCATTCACCATCATGATGTATGAAAGACCACCAACCACACACTTTTAAAACCCTCCACGAAACACAACCTTCCCATTCCAAAATTATACATTGGTTTTCCAACAACATCAAGATGAATCTATCTAGCGATGCATTGACTCATTTAAAAAACGTTTAATCCCAGAGTCCCTTATCATGACCCTCGGATTTATGGTCCTGCACATCAATACTTTTATGATCATTTTGACGACAATCCCTGATTGGACCCTTGACTTTGGCAGCAAACGGGAACCTTAAGAGAATTAAGTGGTAAAGAAGCATGGGAAGCCATAGAAGATTTCTCCCATGGCCAAAAAGAATGGGACAACCCACCAAACATTATTTTTAAACAAGAAGTAGCAAATTTGAAGGCTCAAGCAAAAAGATTGTTTGGAAATAAGAATGTTTGGATTAAGATGCATAGGGGTATAGCATGGGATAAGTTGGAAAATCCAAACCCATAAAGTATCCCACAAGTCCTCCCATCATTTAGTACACACACCGCTAGTGACTTACCCGAAAGAAGTATAATAGACTTTAAGAACTATGATGGAGGTAGAACCTTTGGACCAAAACGCAACTAGAGTAATTAGGTTGAATGTGACAAGCAACTATGCCTTGAGCGGGTTAGTCAAACCGTTAGTATTGACTTAAATATCATTATGTGCTATAATAATTATGTGTTTATGTGATCTTATGTGAGTTTGATTATCAATCCATGGAGCGTGATCGTCTTATTATGATTGAATTTATGGTAGTTATGGGTATTTCATTTTGTTCACATTTTTATGACAATGGAAATGATAGTGTAATTTATTTGTGTAGTACGAATATATTTTTGTGTGTAAGTAATTTTGTATGTACTTATTTAATATTAATGATTTGTAGAGTAATATTTAAGGACTAGTAATCTAGTTAAGTTAGAAAAGTAGTATTATTAAGTTAGAAAATAAAAATGAAATGAAATTTATTAAGTATGCATTTAAAACTTTTATAAAAAAACAGGTTTTTCTTAAATAAAACAGATGTATTTTTATTAAAATAACCAAATAAATAGGGTAATTATGCAAATAATAATAATAAAAAAAAACTATAAAAAATATATATAGATATATAGGGCCGATCGGTTTTAAGGGGGTAAGGGGGAAAGAAAACCCAATTTTAGTCTAAGTTAGATTCTAATTAGGTAATTATCCAAATATTTTTAAACACTATAAATACAAACCTCTCATGCCTATTATTTCTAGATGGAGACCGATCGAACTAAATAAGAGAAAAAAAAGAATATTAATTTAATCAATGATACAAGGTGGTGATAGTGTAATACAAATCAAGGTTAATTTTATAGGTAAGTTCTTAAACCCATTTTATTTAATCTTCTTTTTAATTTATGTAACAACAAATTGATGGAATTAGGGTTTACAAGATTTCTGCAAATTAATGGTATTAGACTAATTAGGAGTGATTAGGGATGATGTTAGAAGCCATGAAGTGTTCTAATGGGTAGGGTCTAAACAACGCGTGCCTAGATTATAAATAATTTTTGTGTCAGAATTAAAAGGTCAAGTTTTTTCGACTTGATATCTCAATGGTGGAAACAGTTTTTTTTAGGGTGGGGTTTTATTGATCAATCTTATGTCCCTTGACAAGTTCAGAGAGTTTAGTTTTTAAAAAGTCCGGCCATGACCGATTTCAAGGTCGAGAAGTTGGTCTAATGATTTTCGCAAGAAAAGTTGTCAAAACAGTAAATTCGGGTCAGATTTAGGTCTAATTTCAGGGAGTAAAACCCCTACTTAAAACTTGAATTGGGGTTAGCCAAAAATCAGTGGTCATATTTTAGGTGTCTATTAACTCAATTTTCTGTGAGGGCTAGCCGCTAAAACATTTTAAAAGTATCTGTTTAAGACATCAAAACTTTTTTTTGGTGTGCTCATATCCCAAATCTGAGTACTTTGTAATGGTGAGTTTTTATAAAATAGTTCCACTTAATATTATTTTTTTCTAAAAAATCAAATTAGCTCACAATTCATTAGGGAGCTAGGAGATGTAAGGAGAACCATCAATTAGGTGTTTTAGTATTTTATTTGTGGTCATAAAGTGAGTACAAAATTCAGTCAGAAACTATGAAATTGGAAGTTAATGGTTAAGGTTATATATGGTATGAAAATGATATAGGAGATGTACTTAAAGGATTATATACTTAGTGTAAGGTTTAGAAGTCCATCATATGATTGTTACATTGGTCTGGGCATTTAGCCTAACTGCGTGTAACTTGTGTTTTTGTTGTGTTTAGATTGTTTGCAAGATTCTATCAAGTAGCTAAGCATCAAGTGAGTTTCATAGTCCTATTTTTACTATGTTTTCTTGGGATGGAAATGGTGCAAAGGTTTTTTTTAAATGTTTTAATTGTTGTGATTATGTGGTTTAATTTACGCATGGACTTTTATGTAGCTATTATATGTTATGTGCTAAATGTTATGTGTTGTTAGAGCGAGGGTAACGTTCCTACCCAATTGTTTTATGCTTTGGATCGAGAGTAACGTTCCTACCCAATTATTGTGTGCTTTGGATCGAGGGTAACGTTCCTACCCATTATTGTGAGACATGCTTTGTGGCTTGGATCGGGAGACACGTTCCGTCCTAGTTATGGTTGGCTTGTACGTATGCATGTTATCATGTATAATAATAGCTTGACTGTCGTGCCATGTTCTGTTTTTATTAATCACAATAATTAATTTAAAGCTTGAATTGTGTGTCATAAACCTATGACTCTTACCAACCATTGTGTTGACGTTTTTAAGCATCATTTTTAGGTGAGCATGTTGAGGATTTTGAAGCTAAAAGTGGCTAGAGAGACCTTAGGATTGCATATGGAGTTTATCTACTGATTTTCGTTTCGTACTTGTTTTATGGATTTTTCTTGAATGATGTTTGATTTCTTAGGTTTGTGAGACGTGTTATGTCTTTTTATTAATGAGACCCTTTTTCATTAATGCAAGACTCCTTTGTGTTTAGGTATTGTCATGACACTTGGTGTCCCTTTATGTTTTGTTTTGTGCATGTAGTTTTCTCTATTGTTGACACTATTGTTTTGTGATGATGCCTATCTTGTTACGCCTCGCGTTTTTGCCTTAGCAGGGTGTGACAGATTGGTATCAGAGCCTCTGGTTATAGAGAATTAGGTGGTTTGACCTAGACTATGACCTAGGAGTCCTTCATATAGTTGCATAATAGGAATTACATGTGTATAGTTTATATACTTTTCATTTTCTTTCTTTTCTTTGAGTTTTATCTCGACCTACGGGCTACTCGATATCAGAGGATCCAGAAGAGGAGCCAATTGAGGAGGAGCCTCTCGAGGAACCGAAGGAGGAAGGTTAGAAAAGGAGGCCGACTCAGATCTCCTGTCGGATACTTATAGCAGGTCTGGACCCGCGGAGTCGGGTGACTTATGCAAAAGCAATGTCAAACCCAAGCGACGCCCAGCATAAGTTTATTCTGTCTTTTACATCGACACGTTGCTATCGATAATTTCTTTCGGATATTATGTATTTTTGGGCGCTTCGAGACCTTCGTTTTATTTCTGTCATTTTCAATTTTATCTTTATATATATAAATATTGCTTGGATGTAGCGTCGTTTTTTGTGTTATATTGGAGTCGTTTAAGAGGTGCAATGTGGTATATGTGCGTTATCATTGAGATGTGTAGTCTTGGAAGTAAGTACACATGTGAAAGGATGCAATTATAATTATGGTGGCCAACATAATTATAAAAGCATCACACACATAGACTTGTGACCATGATTGCATAGATCAGTGTTTGTTTGTAAGCTAGTAGTGTAATATGTTGTGATATGTGTGATCATGATAAGGATGGTTGTATATTTATGGAATCATTCTTTTACCTAATGAGCAATTATGTTAGGCTCAGTTGCGTAGATAGTAAGTTTCCCTTCTATCTAACGTTTACAGATACCTTGGATACTTGTTATTACTATTATTATGATTTTTGAGTTTGTTCGTCTGCTCAATTATTTGCTCGGATATATAACCCTCATTTTAGCATTCCTGGTTCGTACCATGTCGGTATGGATGATCTAACTTTTCTATTCGGCGTCTTGATGAATATTGGTTGTTCGGATCTGCTTCTTTTGATATTGGTACGTTTCATTGGTTCTTTCGTTGTATTAATTACTCGTACGAGTATCAAAATTTTCTTTTAAGCACTAATTGTTCCTAACATATTAGTGCGGATCATTACTCCGTTCTTTATATATCCTTTGGTTTTTGTAACATGTTGCGACATGTTAGTACCGACGTTTTTCTATGATTTTTCTTTTGATCGTGAGTACGGATGAGTCTTCATGTTCCTTCCTTTTGGTTCGTAATGTCTTTGTATCAATTTCTCTTGTACGTGTTCGCTTCCCTGTTATTCTGACTATATGGTTCCTGGTACTTTCTTTCGCTTTCAAACAATAGAATTGTGTTAGAGTCTCTACGGTATTTTACAATCCCTTTTGGAATTACGATGTCCTTTGTTTGAGTAACATATTTTATATTGATGTCGAATTATAAAAACCCTTTTGAAGTATATCTTGATGGTGTTTGGGGAAAACTATTTTTTTGAAATGATTTTATAAATATGTTATGACATCGCTTTTTTGTGAATGTCTCTTTATTTTTATGAAAACTATGTTTACAATAATTTTTATAAAACGATGTGATACAGGTTGACTGTCAATACCATGTTTAAAATGATCTTTGTGAATAAAATATGTTTAAAATGGTCTATACAAATAAGATACGATTTTTTTTGTGGTTAATAAATTTTATTTCTATTATGAAAAGTAGGTTTAAAATGATTCATAGTGGTAAGATGCGATACACCGTTAGATAACTATCTCTAGATTTTTATGACAACCATGATTAAAAATGAATTTTATAAAGATTATATTTAAGACGATTTTTTTTATATATTTAAAATGATTTTTATAATTAAAACGACTTCCTTTATTATTTTAAATTTATTTTTATAAAAACATTATTTAGTTGGTTCTTTCGAGTAAAGTCGGTTATTGGTATAAGAATCCTATATTTTCATTTATCAATCTTGATACGTATTGTTATTCGTTATCTGTTCCTTTTGTCGTGGTACGCTTGTTGATTCTTTCATTTGCGTTTTCTATTGGTACATATATTCTATCCTTTCTTTTAAGGATTCTTATGACATTTGATCCGCATCTATTTGCATATGTGAAATCCCTTAGATGTTTTCTAGCCTTTGATTCGATATTTGTTTGCTACCCTATTCGATAGTTTGTAACCCTTAGGATTCATTTGATATACGTCATATTCGATCAAGTCACTCTCCGTGGGGGGGGGGGGACCTGTGTTGTTCAAGAATAAGGACGGTTTATTTCAAATGTACATAGACTATCGAGAATTGGACTAGCTGACCACCAAGAATCTCCCCAGGATTGACGACTTGTTTGACCAATTACAAGTTTCGCGTTGTTTCTCTAAGATAGATATTTATTCCGATTACCATTAGTTAAGAGTACATGGAGAAGATATTCCAAAGATGGCATTTAGGACGTGATATGGACACTTTGAGTTTACGGTTATGCCTTTTGGGGTTAACCAATACCCCAGCAGTTTTCATGGACTTAATGAACCATGTGTGTAGGCCGTATTTAGACAAGTTTGTCATTGTGTTTATTGATGATATCTTGATCTACTCGAAGTCTAAGGAGGAACACGAGGTACACTTGAAGTTAGTTATGGAGCTACTAAAGAAGGAGAAGTTGTTTTCCAAGTTTTCCAAGTGTGAATTCTATATAGAAGACGTTTTCTCGGACACGTATTTAACAACAATGATATTCACGTGGACTCTAGTAAGATAGAAGCAATGAAGAATTGGAAAGTACCTAAGATGCCATCTAAGATACGATCATCTCTGAGATTGGCAGGTTACTATCGGTGTTTCATCGTGAATTTTTCTAAGATTTCTAAACCCCTTACTTCACTGACACATAAGGATCAGAAATACGAGTGAGGCGTGGAACACGAGGAATATTTTTAGACATTGAAGGAAAATTTATGTAATGCACCAATATTGTCATTGCCTGATGGACCAGAAGACTTTGTAGTTTACTGCGACGCGTTAAATCAAGGATTAGGTTGTGTACTCATGCAAAGAGACAAGGTAATCGCCTATGCATCACGACAATTAAAGATTCATGAGAAAAATTATACAACACACGACCTAGAATTGGGAGGAGTAGTGTTTGCTCTTAAGACCTGGAGGCATTACTTGTACGGGACGAAAAGTGTTATCTACACGGATTATAAGAGTCTACAACATATATTTGACCAAAAGAAGTTAAATATGCGTCAACGAAGATGGAAGTATGTATGTTAATAGGTGATATAAGGACATTAATTATGGACGAGGCTCTTGCATCGAGGTACTTGGTACATCCGGGGTGGATAAGACGTACTATGACCTTAGAGATATGTATGGTGGCCATGTATGAAGAAGGATATTGCTACCTATGTTAGCAATTATTTGACTTGTTTAAAGGTGAAGGCTGAAACATCAAAGACCTTAGGGTTTATTGCAACAACTAGAGATACCTGAGTGGAAATAGTATAGAATAACTATAGACTTTATTACAAGGTTGCCGAGATAAAGTGGTGGGTATGATACGAATTGGGTAATAGTCGATAGACTGACTAAGTCAGCCCATTTTCTGGCAATACGAGAAGATTACAAGATGGGGAAGTTAGCAAGGCTTTATATTGATGAGATAGTAGCAGGGCATGGAGTGCCCGTGTCAATCATCACTGATCGTGATGGAAGATTTACTTCAAGGGTTCGGGCAAATATTACAAAAAGCCTTAGGGACGCGATTGGATATAAGTACGGCTTATCATCCTCAGACGGATGGATAAAGTGAACATACAATTCAGACATTGGAGGATATGTTAAGAGTGTGAGTGATTGACTTTGGTGGCAGTTGGGATGTTCACCTACCGTTAGCTAAATTTTATTATAATAATAGTTATCATTCGAGTATTCGATGTGCTCCGTTTGAAGCATTTTATGGAAGGAAATGTAGGTCCCCCGTTCTATGGACTGAGATTGGGGAAAGTAGTTTGATTGGGCCTGAGTTGGTACAAGAGACGATCGACAAGGTAGTCTTGATCAAGGAGAAGCTCAAAGCTACAAGAGATCGTCAAAAGAGCTATGCTGACAATAGGCGAAAGCCCCTAGAGTTTTAGGTTGGAGATCAAGTGTTACTGAAAGTGTCGCCTTAGAAAGGCGTGATACGTTTTGGAAAGAAAGTTAAGTTGGCATCGAGGTATGTAGGACCATTTGAAATCCTTGAATGGATTGGCCCTGTAGCTTATAGGTTAAGATTGCCTAAGGAATTGAGTGGGGTGCACAACACATTCCATGTGTCAAATTTGAAAAAATGTTTGGCGGATGCTAATCTGCATGTGCCATTGGACAAGATCAGGATCGACAAAACTCTTCATTTTGTCGAGGAACCCATAGAGATTATGGACCGTGAGGCTAAGACTTTAAAGCGTAGTAAGATTCCAATTGTTAAAGTGCGTTGGAATTCAAAGCGTGGTCCTAAGTTTACATGGGAGCGCGAGGACCATATGAAATCTAGGTATCCCCAACTGTTCGTTGATAATACTGGTGAATCTAGTAGTTAAATATCGGTACGAGATTTACCTAAGGAGGGGATACTGTGACAACTGTGCCTTGAGCGGGTTAGTCAAACCGTTAGTATTGACTTAAATATCTTTATGTACTATAATAATTATGTGTTTATGTAGTCTTATGTGAGTTTGGTTATCAATTCATTGAGCGTGATCGTCTCATTGTGATTGAATTTATGGTTGTTATGGGTATTTCATTTTGTTCATATTTTTATGATAGTGAAAATGATAGTGTAATTTATTGTGTGTACGTATTATTTTGTGTAAGTATTATGTATGTACGTATTTAAGTATTAATGATTTGTAGGAGTAAGATTTAGGTCTAGTAATTTAGTTAGTTAGATTTTAGTATTATTAAGTTAGGAAAATAAAATATGAAATGAAATTTATTTTGTAGGCATTCAAAACTAGTTTAAATGAAAAAGGTTTTCTTAAATAATAAAGAGGTTTTTATTAAAATAACAAAATTAGAGGATAATTATACAAATAATAATAATTAAAAAAAATAAAAAATATATATATAGATATATAGGGCCGATCGGTTTTAGGGGGATAAGGGAGAAAAAAACCCAATTTTAGTCTAAGTTGGATTCTAATTAGGTAATTATCTAAATATTTTTTAAACATTATAAATACAAACCTCTCCTCCTTTATTTTTTTGTAAAACCGGTCGAACCAAGCTAAGAGAAAAAAAAGAATATTTTTTTTTCAAGATTCAAGTTGGTGATTTGTGTAATCAAATCAAGGTTTATTTATAGGTAAGTTCTTAAACCCTTTTTATTTAATCTTCTTTTTAATTTATGTAACAACAAATTGATGGAATTAGGATTTATAAGATTTCTGCAAATTAATGGTATTAGACGAATTAGGAGTGATTAGGGATGAATTATAAGCATGATGGTGTAATTGGGTAGGTCTAGAACGTGTTATATTAGAAATTAAGTTTGGGCAGAATTTTAGGTCATGTTGTTCGATTGATATCTCAATGGTGGTAACGTGTTTTATTATCAATCTTATGTCCACTGATAAGTTCAAAGAGTCTAGTTTTCAAAAAGTCCAACCATGACCAATTTCGCGGTCGGAAAGTTGGTCTAATGATTTTCGCAAGAAAAGTTGTCAAAGCAGTAAATTCGGGCCAGATTTGAGTCTGATTTCGGGGAGTAAAACCCCTACTTAAAATTCGAATTGGGGTTAGCCAAAACTAAGAGGTCATATTTTAGGTGTCTATTAACTCCAGTTCGAAGGGCTAGCGCTAAAACATTTTCTAAATATTTTTAAGGACGTCAAACTTTTTGGTGTGCGTTAAGATCTGAATCTGAGTACTTTGTAATGATGAATTTTTATAAAATAGTTCCACCTAATATTATTTTTTCTAAAAACTCACAGTAGCTTAGAATTCATTAGGGAGCTAGGGGATGTAAGGAGAACCATCAATTAGGTGTTTTAGTATTTTATTTGTGGTCATAAAGTGCCTACAAAATTCAATCAGAAGCTGTGAAATTGGAAGTTAATGGTTAAGGTTATATAGGGTATGAAAATGATATGGGAGATGTATTTAAAGGATTATAAACTTTGTGTAAGGTTTAGAAGTCCATCATATGATTGTTACATTGGTCTGGGCATTTAGCCTAACCGAGTGTAACTTGTGTTTTTGTTGTGTTTAGATTGTTTGCAAGATTCTGTCAAGTAGCTGAGCATCAGGTGAGTTTTATAGTCCTATTTTTACTATGTTTTCTTAGGATGGAAATGATGCAAAGGTTTTTTTAAATGTTTTAATTGCTGTGATTATGTGGTTTAATTTATGCATGGACTTTTATGTAGCTATTATATGTTATGTGCTAAATATTATGCGTTGTTCTAGCGAGGGTAACGTTCCTACCCAATTGTTATGTGCTTTGGATCGAGGGTAACGTTCCTACCCAATTGTTGTGTGCTTTGGATTGAGGGTAACGTTCCTACCCATTATTGTGAGACATGCTTTGTGGCTTGGATCGGGGGACACGTTTCATCCTAGTTATGGTTGGGTTGTACGCATGCATGTTAGCCTGTATAATAGTAGCTTAACTGTCCTACCATTGACTGTTTTTATTAATCACAGTAATTGATTTAAAGCTTGAATTGTGTGTCATAAACCTATGACTCTCACCAACCATTATGTTGACGTTTTTAAGCATCATTTTCAGGTGAGCATATTGAGGGTTTTGAAGCTAAAAGTGGCTAGAGAGACCTTAGGATTGCATATGGAGTTTATCTACTGATTTTCACTTCGTACTTGTTTTATGAATTTTTCTTGAATGATGTTTGATTTCTTAGGTTTGTGAGACATGTTATGTCTTTGTATTAATGAGACCCTTTTTCATTAATGCAAAACTCCTATGTGTTAAGGTATTGTCATGACACTTGGTGTCCCTTTTTGTTTTGTTTTGTGCATGTAGTTTTCTCTATTGTTGACACCATTGTGTTGTGATGATGCCTATCTTGTTACGCCTCGCGTTTTCACCTTGGCGAGGTGTGACATGAATAATTATAGCATTCCTATTAGTTATAAGGAAGTTCCTATTTTTAATGAACCGGAGCCTCAACCACAACCCTTACGTAATTGTCCATCCTTAGATGTGGCCTCGAACCACCCATCAAACCACTTAGTCCGGATACTTTTAGGATGAATGTAGTAGATCTCTTGACCATTCATACACCACCTTCACCTCACTTGCCGTCTTTCCACCCTAAGGATACGTATTGCTATTATCACCCATGCATTGATGATCCTAAGAAACATTATGGATTTAAACCAGGTTTATTAGGACAAAGTGGATCTCCAGGTGTTGATTTTTCAAATTGGGAGGTGATAGAAAATAATTTCTTAAGAGGACTTAGTTTACCCGTTAAGCCAAATGAATTAGAAAAGGATAGGATTAAAGAAACACACCATTTGGAGCATATAATTCAACAACCACTTTTCCAACATATGACTCCACTTCACCGCGATGGTGTGTACCATTACTATCACCCGCACCTGACCTTAGGTGCAGGAGAACCCTCCCCTTTGACTATTAAATAAAGGTAGAGTTAGGCTCGTGACTCGAACAAAAATAAGCGCTTTTTGAGAGGCAACCAAATTCTTTGATTTAATGCATTTTAGGAGTGTCTTGTGTGTTTTAATTCTTTATCATTTGTTTTTATATGTTTGAATTATGTGATCATGCTTTGTTTTGTTCTTAACTTTGTCTTACTAACAATCAAAGGTATTTTGCATCAAATAAGTGTAGGGGAAAATATCCGGTTTATAAGAACCAATTCAAACATATAAAATAAATTGTTTAGATTAATTTGCATCATGTTTCGAGTCATATGATTGTAATGATTAATCTCAGGTTTTATGTAGTGTTTTACACAGGATATAACTAATAGAATTGCGTGCAGGAAATTTTTCAAGAAAAACGAAAAAGAAATTTTCACAGTGGCTGGAGACGGCGTTAGGATTTATCATGACGGCGTCACGTCTCCAATTTTGTAAAAATTTGAAAATTTTCTATTATTTTCGAAAAATAAATTGTACAATACCCAAAATTTGTAATTTTCTTGTATACCTACAGAAACCTATGATTATATCATCACTTTCATCCTATCTTTACTGTTTTCATAGAGTCAACCCTAAAATTTCGTTATATATATCATGGTCCCGCCGATTTTACGCCAGATGTAGTTATCTTTGTCTTTGATTTACATGTTATATTTGATGAGAAGAAGCTTGAAAGTTATTAGAAAGTTTCATATGATGATTCTTGAAGGACGATTTAACCAGTTATCGCATGTTTTTTCTCTATTATTGAGCAAACCAGGGGAGTACTAGTTTCTTTTACTTGTTTTCTTTTTTCCTTTATTCATTTATACGGGTACTTCTAAATAACATTGGAGACAATGTTCAACTTAAGTGTAGAGGAGAAATAAGCCTTAGAAACTATTCATTCAATTGCCATTTGCTTTGTCCTTAAATGATGGATAATATATCAAAACATAGCATAGATGGTAATTTTAACTCAAATTTAATTTTTTATGACATATACCGACGAAAACCGATTATTAATTGCGTCTCATGGATAGGAATTTATATGACCGGCACAAAAACCCTCCAAATTCCACCCCCAAAATGTGAGGTTCGCCTTTAGATTTATAGGAATTCGGGTATCCATTTTTGATACCCAAGATAATTTTACCTTTTGCTTGTTCGAGTTAAGGTTCGAATGCAGTCGTATGTGTCTATTCCGTCGTTACGGATGTGTATGTATGATTTTGTCACCCTTTCTGGAACATTGGTATCAGTTTAAAACTATATGAGTGTACCGGTAGTGTATTAAATTCTAGAACTTGTTTTTGTGATGCATCTCGAGACCGCATAGTGAGAATTAGAATTTGCTAAATGATAAGAGGCACTAGGATTAACCCATGTTTTAAAATTGTAATTGTTATGATGGTCACCTCGATCATATAACTATCTCACACCCTTGCCAATGACTCATTTTTAGTACAAGATACCCCTAGTACATCCCTCCGAGCCTATCATTTTTCACGGTTCTCGTAATTTTCTTATTAATATGGACTATTAATGAAGAGCATTGTCACCTTTAAACCAATTGTTACACCCAAATTGCCTTAGCCTACCTTGTATGTACTCACTTTTAGTACATTATTGTTTTAACTCAAGTTAATTATTTGAGTACACAGTTGCTAAGTCCTTATCCTTGTAAATACAGTTTTGGGACGATTGGGATTCATAGTAGTATTTATTTCATGGAATAATAGGGAAGAAAAGTTAAGTCAATACCCCCATATGTTTGTCAAATGATCTTCATGTTATGTTGATCCACCTCAATTCGGATCATTAGTTAGATTGTAATTATGAGGTCTAAAACTCAAGTGTAGGGGTGTATTTATAAACCCCAAGTGATGTATTATGTAAAAAAGAGAGATTGATATAGAGTTGTGTAGAGTTTGTATATCCTTGTTCGAGTCTTTAGCTTAGCAATCCAATCAGCGTGTATTCTTATAAATAATTAGCTAACATTTTCACCCCAAATTCACCCAAAAAGCTACCCTAAAATATATCCCATTCGTTTTTGTTTCCATTTATGTTATCTTACACCTACACCCCGCAACCTTTAAAAGACCTCTTTGATAGTAATGACTAATACTTGCGCCTAACGGTGGAGGTTTGATCATTTACCAAGCCTATGGTAATATATATGCTATGACATGTAATGAGTGTTAATTTTCCATTTCCAAGTAAGGGGGTTATGAGAATAGTAGTCATGAGGCTACGGTGAGTGCTGGGGATCATGTGATGATAGTGTTGGTGTGTTATTTTGTCCATTTTCCTACCGTTTCCCCATATTGTTATAATTTATTATACACCCGAGAGAAAAAGAGAATCCAAACACTTATGTGAGGTGCTAGTATATGCTTTTCATGCTTTTAATTACGAGGTCTAGGTGGTTGTGTCGTAAACTGCTTTTTGAGGAGTAGGTTAAATGCCCCCAATATTGCTATTGTCTAGGTAGAAAAACCCATTTGCTTGAGGACATGCAAATCCTAAATGTAAGTGTATTTGATGAGGTGTTATTTTATACACTTTTTCGGGGTCATTTAACCTCCTAAATCATGCAAATATGCCCAGATTATGTGCTTAATCGTTTGTTTTCATGTTTTTAGCACTTGGATGACATTTGGAGGAAATACACGTAACTTGGGCTCATTTGGAGAAGAAACGAACAAGACTACGACTCTACACCAAATCCTTTGAAGAAACCGTGCATACAAAGCGTGGAGACAGCGTCGCGATTATTAAGCGACGGCGTCAGGAATTTTATATTGACGGCGTTACGGATTTGGCGACGGCGTCAGAACGTAGCCGACTCAAAGTAGACCTAGAATCTTTGACGTGGCGACGGCGTCAGGGCTTCAACACGACGCTGTCGCGACGCTTTTCCTATATATACAAAACCGATTTTAGGGTTTTAAGTGTGTAACTTTTGGGAGACGAACCCTAACTTTTATATTCGAGTTTGGCCGCTTTTTAGGCAGTCTTTAGGGCCTCAAAACCCTATTATAACAGTCTTTAATCCATGTTTTAATCAAGTGAAGTTCATCTACCCCTTTAATATTTTAGTCAATTTAAACTTTAATCCATGTGTTTTGTTTCCCATCCACATTCCTAGAAACGCAAGGGCCTATGATAAAAAAGGCTTGAAAAGGAATCCACATTTAAACTTTTTCTTAATGTGGAAGGATTTACACTCCAACCTATGCTTAATGTGGTTTGGGAACTTTTACTCTACCATATTTCCCATCTATGTTACTTGCATAATATTTGTATTAAAAAAATGTTCATTCACTAATTTTGAAATCCTTTTTGGATTCAATGATCATACACAAATTTGGTGTAGTTTCTATGAATTGGGTGTATTAATCTTAACTAGTTTTACGTCTCCTTTGGATTCAATGTATGGCCATAAATTTGATGTAGAATCTGTTGACTTGATTATTTTTTTGTACGAATGTAATTTTATTGTTTATGCTTTTATGTACACAACTAATTAATAAAATCTTATTCTCATCATAATTACTTTGTGTGTCCTTTCGTGTATCTACGCGTGCTCTTGTTTACCGTGTGTAATAATTAACGTCGTTTAGATATCCACCGAACCTTTTGGCGTTTCATTTTAGTCACAACGTTTCATTTAACCCCATTCCATTATACAACTAACAAACCGTCATTCTCACTTTTAAAAAGAAAATCTTTTGGATTCAACACTATAACTTCGTAATCAAGAAGTTTGAGATAGAAAACAAAAAAGATGCCGATGCTATACATGAGTTTCTCAAACGGGTAAGCATTCGAAACGAACAAATTGCAATGTGGGAGGAGAAAATAAAGGGACATACAATGAGGATTTACGATCATTAATCTTAGAACGCATGTCATCTTATGTAAGTGTGTTGTAATGGTATTTCTTTTGTGTGTTGATCATTACATTATCATCTCGAGGTTATTCATAAGACATCTTACTTTTATTGCTCATAATAATCACCGTAATTACTTATAGAAAGTTAGAAAAACTATCATAAATTTTCATTAATACTTTGTGCTTAAAATCGATTAATCGAACATGAAAATAAATTAAGCTTAAAAAGGCTAAGTTAACAGCCGTCGTGGTCCTTAAAATGGCCAATAAAAAGACCAATGATAATAAAAGTTGTTAACAACCATCATGTGTAATAACACCCCTTGTGGTCCTTACACCTCATTTTTAAAGAATATGAACCTTCAATTGTTTTGTTAATTGCATAGAGTGATGAAGGTCTTTCACTAATCCAAAACCAGAATGTGAAAACTTACAAACTGCATGCAGAGTGTCTTTGTTTGTGTGTGTAAAAATATGAGTATTTTAAAAGAAAAGGTAGCATATTTATAGAATTTTTTTGAAATGGTCACGTGCATGACACACACGATAAAAGACTAACGCTGCGTTCTCGAGTTTTAAACCACAAGAAAAGAAAGTAAAAGAAAAGAAAAGAAAGGTAAAGGATGTGTATAATATGCCCACGGGGTATCCATTCTGTGGCTGCGCCAAGGCTTATCGAGCCAGAGGCTAACAGCCCACGCGAAACCATAATAAAAACCCTTATTTAGGGTGAGCTGTGAATATTTTCAAAAAAAAAGAACCCCCAAAACCTATAATTTTAACCCTTTAAAAATTCTTTATATTTTCACACCACTTTTTTACTTTCAATACTTCACACACACTTTCATTACTCTCATTTTATAACAACACATTTCCTATTTCTTCATTTTTCTCCTATAAAAAAAATGATATCCATGTTCCAAAACCAACCCCTACCAATTAGATTTGGTATGCGTTAATGGACTCAAATACACAACCAAATTACGGGGTCAGGTGTCTTCGAATCCGGGTCCTCACTCAACCGTTCATTCAAAATCCAAAAAAAAAAAAATGAATCCCAATCCCAACCCCAACCTACCAAATTGGATTTCCGGTATGCTTAACGACCCAACCAACCAAATTCCGGGGTCGTCTTCGAATCCGGGCTCCTCCACTCAACCGGCATTCAACCAAATGCCTTACTATGTCAATCCAAATTACCAACCTCAATTTACTAACCAAGAAGAATTGTTGATGTTTCAACAATTTAAAATGCAACAAATGCACCAACAACAACCACAACAATTACCAAACCAATTCACCACTTCCCAACCACATTCCGAGCAACAATCGCACCACTTTGAAGTCGAAGATACCGAAGATGAAGACGAGCCGGTTCCGACCCCGACGTCGAAGCCTAGCCGCGGCGTCCGTTTGAAGTCGAAGGCAAAAAAAAACAAAGAAAAAGAACCGCCACTTGAGAAACAAAAAAGAATTCGTAATGCGTGGACTCAAGATGAGGAGTTGCTTTTGGCGGAATGTTTCATTCAAGTTTCCGAGGATCCAAAAACCGGGTGTGATCAAAAGCGAGATACTTTTTGGTACAAAATCCAAAATGTGTACAATACGGAAGCGAAGAAAAAAGGCTTCACGGAGCGTACCAAGAACATGTTGACGGGTAAGTGGACTCCAATGAATACCTCGGTTCTCAAGTTTAATCAATTGGTGCAAGAAACCGCGGTTCATAGTGGGGAGAATGATGATGATCATATGTCGAGGGTGCACACGTTGTATGATGCAACCGTGGGGGGTGAGTTTAAGCACCGGAGTGCTTGGCTTTTTTTGAAAGGCAAGCACAAGTGGACAAACCCCGATTCGACTTTGCAAAGAAGAAGTCGTCTTTTGGGCACCGACGAGGAACCGGAGCATTTTGGAGATGATGAGTTGCCTCGACCACCCGGTTTGCAACGACTTGCTAAAAGTCAACGTACGGGTTCTAACTCGACCGCTAGCTCCGGTTCAAACCCGGCCGCGTATCAAGAATTCATGGCGGAACAATACGAGTTAGACCGCAAAGCCAAAATGACCGTGCTCGAGAGAGAGAGAGTGAAGACCGAAGGCGGTTGATCCAATCTCAAAGGATTGCGGAGGACATGCGTGTGCTACAAATCGACACACGCGGGATGGATCCGGTCGACGCCGCTATCATCAACGCCCAAAAGGCAAAAATCTGAGCGGCATATCCACCACTCCAAACTAGTCGGCGCTGCCAAATTTATGATTTTTAATTTTATGCATTTTAATTTTATGTCTTTTAATTTTATGTATTTTTTTTAATGTATTGTTTTTTTTTAATGTAATGTTTTTAATTTCAATGAATTTTATTTTTAATTATATAAATAAGTGTATTTTAAATAAATATGAAAAAAAATTAAAAAAAAAATAATAAAAAAATTCTATGGCACCAGAATTCTGGTGCCAAACCAATGCCACTGAATTCTGATGACATAGCATTTCTGGTGTCAAACTCTCTTTTACTGACGTGACATCACTTTTTGAGTTTGACACCACTACTCCCCAGTGCTCTAAGGGAGCTCGGGAGTGTATGAAACGCCACCACTATGATAATTGTTTGGATTAGAAGTGTAGCAGTAAATTACTCTCGGGTAATCAAAATGTCAAATCTATCATGTCAACAATACACACGATAGCCAATGATACTTAGTTACGATGCAATAATTATCAGGGTAAGTAAACTCGACACTGTCAAAACAATATCTATGATACCAGGCTATATAATTTTTCTCAATGATTGCATTATCAACCTAACTGACCCCACAGTGTACCACACAATAGACTAACCTGTGATAGTTGATACCGACGAGATACATCGATATAATATTCAGAAATGTTGAACTTTGATTTATCTCACTGAGATTTTTGGGTTAAAACAGAGAGGTTAAGTGATTATCGATTGTTATTGGTTAGTATTGGTATTTTTTAGTCCATTTGTTTTATTTCTTGTGTTAAAAATAGACTTGCTTTAAGAGGATATTTTTATTATAAAATATAATCAGACATAACATAAGATAAACTCATATATAATTACAAAATTACAAAAGGAAACAACTTAAAATCTCGATATGAAATGACGAAAAACTAGTCCAACAACTTCTTGCGTACGCTTCATTTTATACTTTCTTCGTATGAGAAATATGTGCACAAAATTTTCTTATTCAGGTTTCCAAACCAATGCCACCGAAGATTGAAGTAGTTTTGACACATGGTCCTCATCACCAAGAAGTGGGGCTCAAGTGAGGTTAAATCAAGAAGATAAAGATGACGAATACTACCGATTCAACCATCTACCAACATGAAGTGATCAAGACTTATACTGAAAACATTGTGTAGCGTTGAAAGGCACGAGTGTCATGTATGTATGAAAAAAATACAAATGTTAGTCATGGATAGAGTGTTGAGGAGAGTAAGGTTAGTGCTTGATATATACATGGAGGGAAATTTAACGTCACATGATATTCACGTGACAACATCAAATTTTGAATATTTATCGCCAGCATCGCTCGCAGTATATCGCATGTGTGACGAGATTGACGTGGCTCACGTGATAGTTTACTCCGACATGTGAGCAAGTGGATGAGAAAAACAGACAAATATTATCATATCGCAACATTCACAAAGAGTTATCAAGTTATCGTAGAAGTTTGTAGGCTATCAAATTTAATTTAAGTTTTTGAAATACAACTCAAAACCATGTCGAAATCGATACCAAATTCAAGAGAAAAGTATTTTGAATTAAACGGTATGATTGTTAGAACGTGAAACATAACATGATTTGAGATGTCGATGCTTTAATCGGCTATGAGGTGTGAAAAGTAAAGAAAGAGATTAAAAAAAAATACAACAAAAAGTATGTTCGAGAATTTTTTTTTATAAAAAGTTGAAAACTCAAAAAGTGCATTTTAAAGCACTTGAGGGGGAGATTGTGTATAACGAAGCACCTTTCAGCAAATTTCCCTTCTATTATAGTCCCATATCATATATCAAATCATAAATAAGAATATGCATCACATTTAACCTTTATAAGAATTATAATGTGTTTGCTAGTAACATGTGTTATAGAGCCTAGATGTTTGATGAACCACTCCAAACAAAAAAGGCTTCATATTGAAGGTTTATGAAGTGATAAGATGAGGTAGCATGAAAGACTCCATCTTCATGAATTAACAAATTGTCCAAAATTTGTGGGGTCCGTTTGCTTAAACATCCTTTTCTTTGTCTTTAAAAAAATGACATGTTTAAGAACAAAAATAATGGAGTCTCAAGTGTAAACATCTAGATAGCAATTTAGTAATATTTATGTTGCTTCATTTGGAGTCATTCATGTAACAAACGCTATATTATAGTAACAACCTTTAAACATTGTGTATTGTGAGAAAGCCAGCTGCTTCATTTAGGAAAAAATTTCGTTATTAGGGGCTAGCTTCAAGTTTTCTTTTCCTTGTGTAAATAAAATGATTTTGATCAAGTTTTCACTATAAAAAGTAGTTCAACAAAGTTCAAAGTGTGAATATATTTAGCATCTGCTTATAGACAACTAACAAATAAAAGACTAATTAAATACATTAGTCAAAGAAGGTGATCACAAAACTTATGATACTATTATTAACATAATGTGCTTAATCTTGAATAAACTTGTTAAGCAAAAGCTACTAGACCACCTTTACCTTCAATCATTTTAATCTCCAAAAAGCAGGAAAAATGAAGAACTTCACTTTGTTATAAAATGTGAAACACAAAACAATCTCCAGAACAAAGAAAAAGGTATACAAGGGGTTCTTTTTTGGGCATAAGCTAAGGGGAGCATACATTGCATCATGATGTATACCATGTCCCATTTCTTTTGACCATAGAACATGCTATGTCCTATTTAGGATTCTGCCAGTCGATAAGTTATGCAACCGTGTATTACGAATTAAAAAGATTGCAAAAGGTTCACTTGCTACTACTTTACAACTCAATCTGATTAATTTAAATAAAGCCAATCTTATCATCACTCCTTTCATATCAGGTTCCTTAGCTTGGTTAGCTAATTTTGATGCCACTTGTTGGCAATTGGCATGTAAGGCTATAATCTGCTTTTTCCAATCATCAATATGGTTTCATTACCAACTGATATATGACATGGAAAGTAATGAAATTATGAGGAAAAGCATCCCTTTGGACCCCGAATCAAGAAAAGCATAATCACCAAACTTTCTCAATTGAGCTAAGCAAGTCAATTCGACGACAGAAGTGAATTCACTCAATCTTACTTTCTTTTATGCTCATACGTCTAACCACAAAGAATCATGGGCAGAGGTCACTCTTTTTGCCATCTCTTATGCCTATAAATATCATGGTTCAGAACTCTTTATTCAGCAACTTATTGGTATTTAGCTGCAGGGATAAACAACCACTACTACATTTGAGTAAGCTATGGCGTACGTACAAGACAGCCAAAGCGCGGCAATCCGATCCTTGAAAGAAGTTACAGGAATTCCGGTCAAATCAACAAAGGGACTACTATTGTCTAATAAACCTTACCAATCCCATTACCCTCTTTCTACTACTTCATCCAAGATTAATGGCAAAGAGCGAGAATACAGTTTTGCGGTTTGGTTTAAAAATTATGGTAATTATCTTGCTCTAATAGTCTAGCTACATCACGATTGTTATCTGTCAACCTATCTTATAATTATTTTATTTTTTGTGGTATGCAGTGAGTCTTGGACCAAAGTTGATTGAAATTATGAAACACAAGTTGAGTTATGGTGCAAAGATCATTCAATATGGCAGCCAAGATAAAATCTTCAGGAAAAACTTTAGTATTAAAGAGGGAGAGAAACTGTTGCAAGCTTCTCAATGCTACTTATACACAACAGCTGGCGCGATTGCAGGCTTGCTCTTTGTGTCTAATGAAAGGGTTGCCTTTTGCAGTGATAGGTCAATCAAAACATATTCTGTGACTGGCAAGCTACTAAAGTTCCAATATAAGGTATGAATTGAAAACCTCGAAAGTATTTGTATACTGTGCACATTTTTTGACCATTCTTTTGTGTTTGACATGATGATTTTCATGTGTAGGTTTCGATTCCGTTAGGGAAGATTAATGAGGTAAGAGAGAGTCTAAACATGAAGAGACCGTCAAACAATTATGTGGAGTTGGTGACAGTTGACAATTTTAGCTTCTGGTTTTTGGGCTTTATGAATTCTAAGAAAACATTGAGATACCTCCATCATGCAATCAGTCTTGTATGCTTAAGCAATTGATGATGTAGTGAATTAAAAGTCACATTTAAATGTAAAAAAGACACTCATAGTCATAATTTGACTTTTTGCGAATACTTAAATTGTTGTGAACATTGCAGTAAAAGTGACATCTGAACACATCTAACTTAGCGGTACGGAAAATGAAAACATGCAAACCCTTACACAAACTAATGTAGATGAGACATTGAGATGAACTTGAAACTTGCGTAAGTAAGTCATCGATGTTAGAAATTGGTAAGGTTTGTGATGATCCTGGATATCTTACTAGAATCGTGTTGAGTTCACTTTCCGTATAAAGTAT